>OU383773.1:95699799-95817299 GCA_910950805.1 Acrocephalus scirpaceus scirpaceus
AAATAAACAATATTACTCATTCATGGGTTACAGGTTCACTGATGTCTGTGTGTTTGGATTTAACACTGGCAGCTTCAAGACCTGTTAACATTTCAATCTGTATTTTGTGAGTTAATGTAGGTGCTGAAGTTCCTGATATGTCAAAATATATCTCATAGATATAGGTTCATTTACCTCATTGCTATACTGTGAAACCCATGAGGGGAATTGCTGTTACTGAGATGGGAAATCAGACCTGAACATTGCCAGATATTCAAATAATTTTATTATTTCGAACTTTCTCTTACCAGCTCTCTACTTCAGACCAATATAGAACCTATATTTAAACATTTTTGCTTCTGAATTTTTTTGGAAATTCCTTTAAAAAATTTGCATGGAAATAGCAAATATTTTGCTGGTAACATACAGATGTTATTAATTTGCAGGCCTGTATTCTTTTGCCCATACTTAGTCTTTTGTTCTAACTCTGCTTCTCGAACATAAACTGGTTATTGAAAGATATTTGATAATTCCATCAGAAATGTCTCCTGTTGCTTTCTCTCATGGTGACTCTGAACAAGATCACAACCTTGCCTGCCACTCATGCTCGTAATCCAGCCACATTCACTGATTCAACTTGTTTTAGATTTTTTCCCCACTATATGTTTTCAGATTAACCTTTAAAATATTAACTCTTATCTCCCCCAGTCCCTCCTGAAACCAAAATCAAAACCAAAACCACAAAACACACACACGAACACCCAATATCAACAATAAAAAACAACCTTAGCTGTATTTTGTTGTTTTTTCTCAAAAAAACAAGGAACACAACCTTGTCTGGCTTTTAAGCAAAGATGCTGAATGACAACAATATCAACCCCCTCTTCTATATCTCAATTACATATTAGCTTTTATTTGTCTCAAAATTCTTTCTCTGTACTACCCTTTTCCTACATGACTTCTTCTATTCCATAGGGAGAGATTGACTTCTATGTCCCATTTGCCCATGTTACTTATTGCCTATTTGTTACATTTTCTGCTATCTACTCTTCCACCTATTCCTGCTACCTGGGAGTTGCTTCCCCTACCATGAGTAAAAGCCTCTAAAATGCCTTTGAAAGTTGTCTTTCAAAATTTTCAGCAACACAAACAGAAATGTTGACAACGGGCTGCAAGTATCCTAAGGTCATAGTCTGCTGAAAAATTTTACTCCTCACCCCTTCTTCTTCTATCCTTACCTGCTACATTTTGTTATAAAACCCTTGAGTGAAGGGGAGGGCATTGTTTTTCTATATGTTTATATAGTACTCAGCAAAATAGTGTCCTGGTCTATGATCTCAGCTGCCAGGGACTCCGGTAATGCAAATAACATATATATAAGTGGAGCACATGCTCCTTGGGCACAGACCACATGTGAGGTAAATAGGATTACATCCTGCAGGTTAAAACTAGCCTACTATGGTAATACAAAAATGTATACTGGCCACATGACCCAAGGGGATCTTCTTGACTGCCTCTTGATAACGCAGGCTGCAGAGCGGTTGTCTGACCAAAGGAGAACTAAGCCGCTCTTGAATTTCACACCTTAAAACATCAATGCTACTGAGGCAGGAGAAATTTCCCGTTAAATGATTCACAGACTTAATCCCTTTGATATTCGATTGGCTGACCACAACTTAGCACAGCATGCTGCTAGAGTACATCTTTAGCTCTGACTCACAGAAAGATCTCATTCCCACTGGAATTCTGAGGCAGAGACTGGGATTAAAACCAGATCTCACAGGGATGGGGGGGAGGTACAGGATTGCGACTGGCAAGTTCTGGTTTATTAACTCCCATCTCTGCCATATTTTAGAAATTTCTCTTTGTCTTAGTCTTGGAAAAACTATTTAATTCCTTAAAGTTTTAATTCTTCATCTGTGAGTTCTCTCAATGAGCCTTTACTGTTTATCAAGCTGTGAGATATTTAAAAAGTAGGAGCTACAGAGCTCTTAATTTTTCTGTGCAAATATCAAAATGTATATGTTAGGGATATAAGCAGAGCTGAGAAAAAGGAACTTAATTCTTCTAAAGACAAAAAACAATCTAATGGGATCAGAAATGTTTCAAGAAAGAAAGAAAGAATAAAATAAAATAAAATAAAATAAAATAAAATAAAATAAAATAAAATAAAATGGCAGAAAGAGTAATACCAAGAAGAAGAAAACCCAAAAGACAGAATATAGCTTTTCTAGTATACCTGTAGGCACTTTGAACACTGTCCATAGTGAGAAAGACAAGTTTTCCTGATGTATTGCTAAGGAATTTGAAATTAATTCTACAAAACCAAGTTCTACAAAACAACTTCAGAGGAAACACTCCCATTTTTTTTCCTTTTCTAACACTTTCATTATTCCTACTTCAGCTACCAACAAAATCAAGGTTATTTAACTGGCCACCGTTAAGTTGCTACAGCAATATAGATTATGAGCCAATACAGATACTTAAAAACACCTCTGAAGACATGGCTGAACTCCCCAAACTTTCCTGTGACAACAAACAAACCAACCTGACTGTCAACAGAGAAAGCCAAACAAATCCACCACTAGATAAGAACAAGGAACTCTGTCATGTTTCACACTGTCTACACTGTAAAATCCTTGTCAGAGCCCTTTCCTGACACTGACATGGTCAAACACAAAGTCCCAGATATAGTGCCACCCAGTCCAGACCCTGCTGCTCCCAGGCACAAAGTGTACAGAGCAGACAAGGTGGTGAAGGAGCTGTTTCTAACTGCATTGCAATTGCCAAGATCTCTTCCCATCCCTGGGAAGTATGAGTTTACAGGGCTTCCAGCAAGCTGAGACTGATGCCTGCTGCAACCAGGAGGGAGGGCAAAAGTCCTTATACAAGTGGGCTCTGGTCTCACAAAGTAGGTAGCAATTAACTGTACAGCCTTCTAGACAAGGCAGAAACGCAAATACAAGTGCATGCCTTGGGAAGCAGCCAGCAGGCAGTTCACATGAGTGGTAGTGTTACCTGCCTTGTCCCAGAGCACTCAGCTGGGAGGTCATACTGTGGATTGCTCCTTCTCCATGGAGACTAGTGTCCCATGATACTGCAAGGGAATAGGTGCTTTCCTTGGCACCACTAATTACTACCTATCAACTGATAAATCTGCTGGCTTTTTGAATGATTCAGGGCTTTTTTCCTCCTCCTGCCCACTTCCTCAGTGTATTTCACTGAGCCCAAGTACTCAGCTAAGGGGCACTAGTGTGTCCCACTAGACTTGGTGTCTGACTAGGGGTAGCAAGGTCCAAATGTCTGCAAGAGTTGATAGGAGTCAGTGCTTCCTGCCTCTCAAATACATGATACCTCACAGCTGAAACTGAGGCACGTGAGTGAACCAGGCCAGTTCATTTCCTGGGCTCAAAGGCAAAGTTTCTATTCCAAGTAATGCATTCAATGTTCATATAGCAACTGTTAACATAATGGAACAGTTTAAAAACACTGACTGGGTAAATATCTGTGCCTGTATAATTAATCATTTTATCTACAATGTGACAAGCAATGAACAGATTCACAATGGGCTTTCTTTAATACCATTTCTGTCAGAGATACCACAAATTTTGCCATCACTGCAGAATATTCCTGCAATCCTGTCACATTGTATCTTATAGCCTGTATTATTTTTAACATTAATATTGGGACAGTAGACCATTCTTCATCTAAAGGCACCAAAGATAATTATTAAAATATATCTGTCTGTGAAGATAAAAATCTTATATTGCACAACCCTGTGATGGGCTATATAAACTTCCCATAAATATTACACTCTTCCCCCTTTGTTTATAGATAAAGGTATTTTTCAAACCATATTGTTTTTAGATGGTTAAAGAAAGACAAAGAAACAATATCACACAGGCAGTGGCAATGGAAATGGAAATCTGCCTCAGTTTTAACTCATTTAGGTTGGTATCAGCAGCTTTGATCACTGCATTCCAAGGATAGCATACACACAAGTTTACATTTCTGCTGGGGAAAGTGCCTCTGAACCATGACTTTTGTGTTACTGCTGAGCAGAGAAACAGCCAAGGGAGACAAGCACCTGAATCTGTGTCTTTTGCAGGTCTTAACTGAGCTTCTGCTATTTTACCTCTCAAGGTAAAGGTACAAAAAACCCCTGCTACATTTCATGATAAACCAAGCATGTTCACAGAATCACAGAATCCGGAACTGGTAAAGTTAGAAGAGAGCACAGCGGGGGTTGTCTGGTCCAACCTCCCTGCTCAAGCAGGATCATCCTAGAGGACAGGGCACAGGGTTGTGTCCAGATGGTTCTTGAATATCTCCAGGGAGGGATACTCCAAAACCTCTGTGGGCAATCTGTTCCAGTGCTCAGTCACCTGAACAGTAAAAGTTCTTCCTCACATTCAGGTGGAACTCATCACTTTCTGCCCATTGCCTCTTGTCCTATTGCTCAGCACCACCAAGAAACACTTGATACCATCCACTTATCATACTCCATGCAGGTATTTAAAGACATCTATGAGGTCTCTCTCAGCTTAACTTCCTCAGCCTGTCCTTGTAATGGCGGTGCTCCAGTTCCCCAACCACCTTTGTCATTCTCCTCTGAATTCTCTCCAGGAGCCTCATGTCTCTCTTGTACTGAGGAGCCCAGAACACAGCTTCCTTGGCCTTGTGACTGCTTCAGCCTTATTAAGCAAACTCATCCTGCCTCAATTCATGAACGTAAGCCACACAGTAATTTTGAATGTCTGAATACATAGACACTGAGCACTGTCATGCTATTAATTGTGGCTTGGGTCAGAATGCTGCAAAATCACCAAATCAGTCAAATAAATGATATTAAATGAAGTGAGATTGTTGGAAGGAAAAAAAAATCAAAATACAGTAATAAAGAATAAGATAAGGGCAAGGACTAATGAAAAATTTTAGGAATACTGTTACTGTCATTTATTTAGATGTCAAGAAATGTCTGAAAAGGATGCCACTTGTTGTGATATATACTAGGACCACAAAAACCCAGAGGACAAATGTGAAAGCTCTGATAGACATTGAAAGAAAGCTCAAAAGCATGTACAGAGAAATTAAGCAATACACCTGGTGAAAAGAAAAAGCTGTGGAAGGGGCATAATTTCTCTATCGCTACTGCCTAGATGATAGAGGAAAATTGAAAACAAACAAAAACAACCTGAAAAAACAAGAATATTTAGGACTGAATAGCAGATGTCTGTGAATGAGTGAGGGACATCAAACAGTATCACAACTGCAGACTTCGTGTGTGTTGCACAGACTTGACATCAAATGTGCATTATTTAGAATGCACCAGCTGACAGCATGTTCCTGCTTTCTTTTCCCTACATTTTCAAGTAGCTCAGTCAGAACTGTGAGATTAAAGTTTGATTAAAAATATATACTGATATATATATCAATATATGCCAGTAGTCTGGTAGTTGTTGGTCACAAATATGCAATGATTGGTTGGTTGCAATACATCTATAACTACCAGAGCTATAAGTTGAATCCTTGCAAAGGTGCACTCACCTATACTTCTGGACTTGCCAAGAAATATGCTCTTTATGAAGAGTCAATAATGTTCTCCATTGTTTCCAGAAACCAAGATTTTCCTCCAGCCTATGGAAGGTACTTCTCACTATTAAGCTGTGAAGATTCAATGCAGGACAGCCAGAGACAATTCCTTTCCATGGGATACATTAAAGCAGCATTACCAAAGGTGAATGATGTGGTCTGTCAATAGGTCTTAAAAGGAGAATATAGCATCTCTTTTCAATGAGCAAGGAAAGAAAAGATGTAGGTATTATGTATATGCATTCCATGTCCCTGTCCCAAATATGGACTTGCACAGCTATATCAAATAAATCAAAAAATCTGCATTTCACTCGTATGATAAGACTTGGAAAATGTGTTGATAGTCACCTAAAAAGACAAGTTTATGTACAATATCTTGAAAAACTGTTTGACAACAGAAGGTCAGATGTGACATATATTTGACATCCTAAAACCTCAAACTAGTAAAACTTTGAGGTCAAGCAAAGGTAAAATCAGAATAACCCTCTTCAGATTTTATCTTGTATGATAGAACCACAAATAAACTTTAAGTTCCCCCAGCTTCTAACATGTCTGAACTTGACTGAAAGCTAAAGAGAAAGCTTATCTATTGATTTTCACATGTAAGCTAAATGGTAAAATAACCTTGACTCATTAAAGATGTCAGTGTTGTAGATGATTTGGATATCTTTGCCATTCGAAAGTAACATATGGATAATTTACTCAAGTTGAGTTATTCTTAAGTAATTTGCAGTGCTGCACAGCTTCAGATTTTTCACCTTTGTGATTACCAAGAATACTTTAGCATTAATCACAATATTCAACATTGGAAAGAAAACCTAGTCAATTTATTGAATCTATACAAAGAGTAATATTTCTTTTTACACTTACAAGTTTTACGGTGGGTTGCTTATTGAGATTTTGCCATTGCAAGCACAAAAAAAAAAATGTTATAAATAGTAATATATGATTAAAAATTGCAAATTATTTTGCAAATAATAGGTCCATTGTAAAACATCCAGAATACCTTATGAAACAGTGTCAGTGCTTGCCCTGTGTTGTATAAATATTACCTATCTAGCCTGTCACCTCTAGTCTGTGAGACAACCAAGATTTTATTTCTAATTGGTTTTTTTATTACTATCAAATAAAAAAGCTCTGTTCATAAAAAATTATTAGGGCTGTTTCACCAGAAATGTTGTGGTCTGGGATTGCACCTTTTCCTGGGTAAAGTTGCCATCTCTTTTCTTACTGAGAAAGAATTACTCTTTCTCCACACTTGGCAGAATTATTTCAGCTATGTCTCTTGATCTGTTTGGTTTCTACATGGATACAAGAGTAAGCCAAAGATGAAAAAAATTGCTCAGACTGCGTGAGTTAATGAAAGAGTAGGTGTTGTGTTAAAAAAGGTTCCCTTATAGGAAAAAATATGTGTTCAGACATACTTCAGATGTGACCCTGATATTCATACTCTACTTAAGTAAACTTGGTAGTTATTTACAGTTTTCAAAGGATAAAAATAGGTCTTCCTTATCCTAAGGCTTTAGGGCAGCTTATTCACCTAAGTAGATAATCTGTGATGCCCTAAGTATGAATATGATACTGAGAGTGCATGGGCTTGTGCAACAGGATTTTAAAATCACAGAGTATGTTGCTTATGCAATATTATCTTTATATCTTGAAAATTTTTAAATTCTACATGTGAAATTTCAAGTATTATACAACATCACTGAAGAGAATTGGATGGGTGGAATAGGCAAGGTCTTTCTGAGATCCTCAATCTGAATAAGGCTTTCTAGCTTTTTTAGATAGAGTCAGCTCTTGTCACGCCACTTCTGAGACGGTATTTTTAAATGATGTGTCACAAGTACGGCCGAGATATTTGAACCTGAGCATGCTTCAAAATCTGAGTGCCATTAACTTGTATGCAGATGCTTTGCAGTCTCTTCAGATTTTCTCTTGCATTTTTGTATCAGAAACATAATATGTGAACTGATAATGGGTTTCAAAACAATCAAATGTAAATTAATTAATCTTGGTTCTAAAATCCCTAGAAGTCTGCGTGAAGAATTTGGCTAAGAAAGGAAGCAGTGCCTAGAAAAGGAGGGGAAGAGTGAAGGAAGCTGGGTGAGTGTTCCTTAGGGTTCTAAAACTATAAAAGAAATTTACATTTCCAGGGAGATATATGATTGGAGAGTTTGGATTAGGAAGCTATTGGTGAGACTGCAGGAATATATAAAGTAGAATTTGTGTCTGTGCTCCTGCCAGTGTTTGGGTTACTGGGAACACTACACATCTAGAAATGAAGATTTGCTGCAACTCGTGGGGCTTCTAATTAAGTCAGACTGTGGTTACAGACCTGTGTCCAGAACTGTTTTCCTTTGCTTGAATTAGGTTGGATCTCTCCTAGGAACAACTTGCTATTAAGTTATCATTTTGCTAAGGAGTACTCAGTGGGAGTTTTAAGATTCTTCTCCAAACAAAAAAGGGAATACTTGCTCAAGAATCCAGCACTGGTCTGAGTCAGTTAACAGCTCTGCAGGGGACTTTTTGCCCCCCAAAGGATCACATCAAGGACAGTATAAAAAAGGAAAAGTCAACCTGTCTGAAAATGAAAACAATGAAAATAGCTTTATTTGGTAAAAATAAAAAACTTCAAGGCTTGTTTTCTCATGAATTTCTACTGAAGAAAAACATTAGGTAGTGTCTGTAGCCCAAGTTAGGAGAAAAGTTGACTGAATATTGACAGACACCACAAAAACTGGTTTAAAAGCTTGATGTTTTAAGGAGATATACTGTTCTTAGAACAAACATTATTGCAGAATGATACAAACTACACCAGGGAAATCAGCTAGAAGGATGATCGCTCTCTGAATATGTGGCAGCTTTGAAGAAGTTGGCAGGAGTGTATCTTTTTGGGACAGTCATTGATCAGGCATTGTGGGACAGGAATGTTTATGACATGTGAAACTGTCATCTGTAAAAGCTTGCAACCTGTGCACAGACACCCATACAAACTCAAGTACTTTAGCATTTGGATTTGGAGCTTAGAAAAGAACAGTCGTATAAAACTTCATTGTAACAGTAGGGATTATATTTTTGAAGTGAAAAACAAAGTACACAAATATTTTGGAAGACACACTTTTTTTTTTTTTTTTCCCCAAGTATCCATCTGAAGAAAGTGAGGGAGTAGCCCCCAAATCCAGCTGTAGATGGAAGACATATTTGTACTTTAAAACAACGTTATGAGATACAAGTTTGCTGAAAAAATCTGCCTTCAGTAGACATGGTAATGAAGTTGTTTGTGTTCCTTCCTAAGGATACATTCTCCCTGGGAAGATGACCACAGAAAAACAGGTGAGGAACAGAGAGCATGATGTAAGAGGCACACCAGGGTGATACATAAGCAGAAAGGTACTCTATCTGTTTGGTAGGATGTAGTTTAAAAGGAAGAATTGATGAATGTTTGAATATTAAACTGATAGTAAGTATTCTATGAAATAAATACAATTGTTTAGCAGAATTTTGAAACCAACACATAATATCTCACCACCAAGACAAAATGGTTTAGTCAGAGTCCACAAAATTTTCCTTTTGATTCCAAGTAGAAGGCTTCCAAAATTAGAGACTGCTGCTGATATAAAACGTGCATGTCCAGGAACTTATCTTGGTATCCTACAATAATAAATCCAAACTCAGAGTTATTGTTACTGAGTATTTATTAACAAGAGAAGATAATAATGCATAAGAAGAAACACAAAGTGGGTTACATAAACTTGTTAGGACTTTTCATTTGAATAGACAACTAAAGCTAAGCATTAAATCAATTCTGCAAGGATAGAATGTAGCAGAATATACAAAGCAACACGTTACATCAAAGATTTTTTTGTGCAAATATTACTCAAAATCAAAAAGCCTTTGATATTTATGGACTTAAGTTGTGCCTGCTACGAAGTTTTGATGCTGTTAGAGGTGGGCATCTGACAAAATACCTGTTTGAACCAGGAAGCAGCATTGAGGGTTCCATAAGCATTCACCCACAGGAAAAATTGGTTTTTTAAAATGTAATTTCATACAGCTAATTTAGAAACTATCTGAGTTTCTAACTATAATAAAGAGAATGTTTCACCAAAGATGGATAAGAGATTATCAGGCACCTGAAGGCAAACCTCCACCTGCAAGGAGCATGGAGTAGGGTTAAATAAACCTTATGGGGCCTTGAGATATTCTATGATAATATAATTTTTTGATAAATAAAGTGAATTTCTGAGTTTAAAATTTTCAGAAAGCAAATACGGCAGTATTGGTGACTGCTATAACTACTGTTACATTAAAACAGTTGATTTTCCCAAATTTGCAACTATTAAAAAGTAAAAATGTCTTAAAGATATCCTGATATATATATATATCTATGAAATTAGAAGTTGAGAAAAAACATGTCATATTGGATTTCTTTGCTTTAAACTGCTATAGACATGACAATAGGACAAACAACAGTATATGGTGGAAGGAAAAATGGGAAAGCAAATGAAAGTGGATAAAAGCTGGAAGTTAAAACCTCTAGGAGAGCTAAAGGAAAGCCAAGGGATATTTCAATGTAATATCAATTTCCCATAGAAGTAAAAAGTAAGAATGCTTTAAAAATCTGATTGGTAACATCTATAGGTTCACTGCCAGGTTTGTTTGATCACATACTGATGTATAAAGACAGGAATATTCAACAGATATTTCAGTTACTTATTTAAAGCAAAACAGAGAGACGTACCTGTCCCATTGATGTTGTAACTAGAACTTTACCCTCTGTGGAAAAGGTTTTTAACATTTTTAAATTAACTGGCCAAGACATCTCACACTCAGGAACTACCCAGAATCTCTCTAAACCATAAATGTTAACCATAAGGGAATAGAAAACAGGGAAAATTCCAAGGGACTCAAAGACTGTAAGAGATTTCCAAATATTTCAAAGTTCAGAAGTTTAACCAGAGAGTTACTAATGGGACAGAATGGTGCTAAATTTAACTAAAAAGCCATTACTCACAAAGTAGCTAGAAATTTAATTATAACAGGCAAAAGTATAGTCAATGCCAAATTATTCTCCAAAAGACAAGAATTGTCATCAAGTTACATGGAGGGTTTTTTTCAACCTTTCAACAGGATTAAAAACTTCCGTGATAGAAACATTCTGCAGGTAACGGGGACTTCTTCCAACCAACTGACTTATTACTAAAAGATATTATGGTTAATAATAGATTGAACCCTATGCAATTAATAGGCTATACAATTTTGAGTTATAGACAGATGACAAAAACTAGTTGGTTTTGCTGGAAAATAATAAAGTGACTTTTTCAGTCAGACCCAGAACTTCAAATCTGGATCCAGTGTTAGCTAACCTCTTAATCAAAAATGCAGATGTCAGAGTCACGTCTTTCAGATGTTGGTGGGGTAGCAAATGATGATCACATCTCACTTTCATACAGTGATTTGACTGGCTTGTTAAAATGGGCAGGGCTTGTACTTTTCAATACAGCACTATAAAACATAATATATTGGAGAGTGAAAAAAAGGACTCGGGTTAGCAAATTGAATAATTCTGGACAGCAGTAACTCAGAGTTGAAACACAATATTGAGTCAGTCAGAGACAACTGCTGATCCTGCTCTTTCTGCAGGACCTGCCTCCACCGCTCACACTTTCCTTTGTTATGAAAATAATACCAATACCAGGTAGCAGTGTTGAACTCAATTTCACTTTGTACATAGCACAGAAAAAGGGTGAGTAGTATATATATCCATCCATACTTCAGCAAGGACATAGAATACCAGAAAGAGAGAAAGATTAAGAGAGTCTAGAAAAGACTTTGGGGAAAAAAAATGACAGGTTTTAGAATCCAATGGTTTAAGGCTCCTCAGTTACTTATTTTGTAAATTAAATTGAGTGGAGCAATCCAAAATCTAAATACATAGTAGATTTACCTTTGGAGTCTTTTGAAGGCAAGATCATACATCCTCTTCACAAATGTGCACCTGTGAATACGTTCAAGCTGGTAGCACAGCTGACTGACTCCGTGACAGGTGCCTCTCTGCAACGGCTCTGGATTCTGTGGGTCCTTATTTAAGGACCTTATTAAATAGGTTATTAGATGTGCAACTCAAAAATGAGATGGTAATTTTACCCATACCTACCCTTGGCTTTCAGCAAGGCAAGGGTAAGACATTAAGGCTTTCACTCTCCCCAAAGGCACATCTGGATTGTCGCTGTCTTCCTACTACATCTGATTTTTCAACAGCCCCTTCCAGGAATTTCTGACTAAGCATTAGGTTCCTTTTCACACATCTGGCTAATGAAACTTACAAACACAGCTCTCTGTGTAAATTCTAACTCATCATTCTCAGTGCAGAATTCTCAGGTTTCCAGCCCCGTATGTCTCACACAGCTGCCAGCTTCCACAGGCCCATACAATTTTTCTTTATATGTAATGTTAGATCTCTAGGCTCAGGGAAGGATTTCTTGTGTAACAATGTGCATTATGCACTGCATAAATGATTTCTTTCATGAGAACAGTGTTTCCTGATAAATTTCTGTCCCTTTTCATCCTTCCCCTGTTTCTCTGTTTCACTACCTCGCAGTCTGCCTTCTGCTGCCTAGGAAAATGGATATCCTGGAATTACTCAGCAGTTCTAGTTGTGTTTAAAGAAAAGTACAGGTTGATGGACTGCAGTAAAATGTCGTGATATCTTGACTGTACATAGGGGCTGATCTCAGAAGTTATAATGTATCTGTTAACTGAGAATGGCTTGGGTTGTGATTCAGAGATATCATGATGCCAGTCAGAATTTAGGTGTTAACATTTGAGGAGTGGAGGGACCGTATTAGCTCCTAGTGGATTTTGTCTTGGTTTTTGTCTTGGAACTTTATTTGACAGCAACTTGTATGTCAGTGATATAACTATTATCCTGTGTCTTTCAATACACATTCTCACTCTAATGGTGGTTTTCTAATGGTGTAAAACATATGAATGCATTCATATAAAAATGTATTTTGCAGTTAAAATTACCTTTTCTTGAATTTGGAGGAAGATACTATTTGGAGATGAGAAGCATTCCATCTTGATCTACCCCTATTTTCTCTTTTGCAAAACTTCATGTCTGTCTGACACTATTTGCTGTAAGAGGGGTTGAAAATTTGTCAGTGCTTCTTTGTGAATCAAAATGTTAATATTTATAGCTTTTGAAAAATCACTCTTTTTTTCCAAATAAATAAAAAGCCACATGGTGTAATATGACTTTTAATTTGGTGACAAAACAAGCTCAAATACTGAATTTTTTGGGGTTGATTTGGGTTTTGTTACATCATGTTGTTTTAAATTTCAATTTTTACTTGGTTAGCGCTCAGCTCTACTTGAGAAATTTTGGTACCCTGCCTTTCTTTCTATTTCTGCTTTATTTTCCACTAAAATATCACATGCTTTGAAAATTAATTTGGAGGAAAAATAGCATTTGTTACAGTAATATGTTTCATTATCGTATAGGATATCCTCTGTATCACTCCATCTATTCAGGGTGGTACTGCAATTAATGCAATCACTCTGTAACCTGGCATTTCATAGCAATAATGCTGGCCTTTATGTAGCCTGTCTCCTGTTTTCTATTGTATAAAACTTTTCACTATGGATCTCAGCATGGTTTCGAAAATGCATCTGTCTTATTCTTTATTTTATCACACAACCTTGAAATAAGAAGCTAATTTCTATCACAAACTTGACCTTTAATGCTGTTGAGCCTTATCTGTTCTCATACTTTTTCTTTAACCTTCTAAGATACAAAAGACATCTTAAACCCATACAGAGCGTTAAATCCTAAATATTTTCTAAGCAGCTATGATCTACTTGCCACATTAGAGTTGTAAATTAAGGTCTCATGTGTTGCAGGAACCAGCCTTCCATATCACAGTTTTCTCCCCTGAATGAGGCAAGAGTCAGTCAGTAAATATATGTGGTCAACCTCAGATTTGCCTCACTGGGAGTTCACATGTATTTTTAACTGCCTTCAATTGTTAATGTATTCCTCAAATGAGATGCATCACCTTGAAGAATGACTTTTTGCCCTCTGGGAATACGCCAAACAAGTATTTCATTCACTATGATAATCAGTTCTACCTCCAGCAACATATGAAACCCAAATTTAATAGGCACTAGTGATTAGGTTTTAAGACACAGAGTCATCACTGTCCACTGTAACAATAATAATAATAATAATACGGGAAAAAAAAAAGAGGAGGAAAAAATGCACTGTATTTGCTTTTAGGAATCATTAATAAAAGCAATCTAACTATCAACATTTGGGGAATATGCTTAGTAAATATAATGTGTCTTGTCATTAAAGAAAAAAAAATGAAGGCAGTAATTTTTTATTAATTTAGAAATTTTCTTGAGCATAAATAAAAGTGATTGCTTAAGTTGTATAACCCTGGAAGCCAAAAAAAAAACAACAACAACAAAAAAAACCAAAAACAAAATATAAAGGAAGGGGGAACTGCATATCATATTCTTTAAAAGCTTGTAATTATAAAATTTATAATGAAAGGAAAAATGTGGGAGAGAAGATGAGAAAATTGAGCTCCCTGAACAGTTTTCAGTGTTAAAATTACCTAAGATCTTCCTGAACTTAAACTTTTATAGAAGGCAGAAAGGATAGTTATATGGCATTATGGAAAATAAAAAATCAGCCTTTAAATCAGCAGCTTAGGTTGTGGACAGTAAATGATACAGTGGTTCCACTTTCTTGGAACTGAGAAGCAGAAGAAAATGAAGAAAGATGCCAGTGACAGGGTGAGGATGATGAAAGCAGACTAGCATTATGAATGATATGTTAAGTGATTGGCTCAGAAGGAATCATGGGATTGCTGCCTTTTGCAGATGCTGATTTTCATCTATATTGTTTGCTGCTTTCTCAGAAAGGCCTAACATATGCAGAATGTGTGTGCATGCGCATGAGCAATATAGAACAAATACACATAGATATATATTTATATGATGTTATATATTCTTATATGTTCAGAAGCCACCTTATTCCTTTTAATGTCCTTACACCTGATCCATTTAGCTAATCAGGATAGCTTACTTTGACATAAACTGATAAACTGTATCTTACATGAATTAATATCCTCCTGCTTTCTTTATTCATGGAAGTATAACATTCCTTTTTTCATTTGTCTACCTCGCTGAAAGGGAAAATATTTAGGTTGTTTGGTTTGGTTTGTTTGTTTTTTATTAATTACTAATTCTGAAAGGCATCTTCTGATCTGCTAAAGTGCATAAATATAGGAAATAGTATTTCTACCTAATAACAACGTGTTGTCTAATAGGAAGACATACTGAGGTCCTGTTACATTTTCTTTGATGTGCTTTAAGCTGCATACCGTGCATTCTCTGCTTTCAAACCAACAGGCATTACCAGTATCATTCAGTCTGCTGGCTTCTTTGTGTGGACAAACAGAAAGATAAAAAGATGCTTAACACTGATGAGATATATCAGAAACACATGCATGCAATTAAATGTAATACTAATTTTGAAGGGTCGTTTTACTAAGATTACCTTCAGCAACATTTTTGGCGTCATAAACAATCCCTAACTCCAAGCTTCATCTCTGAACGTTAACTCTTTAGTGCCTCATTCATTTATTTTTAGCCATGTATTCTTTGAATATTCTTGCTTTGCAATTGAAACAATTTGAATTTTAAAGGGTCTGTGGTGGGGGTCACATGCTAGTGTATAAAATAACACCTTTAATTATTTTTCTGTAAGATTCAGATGTGAGAAAAAAGTCAAATCTTCCCATTTTATCAAATATATTGCTTTTTGAACTGTGCAATTTAGGTAGCAAATAATTTGTTTCAAAAACACCTAGCATCTTAGGAGATGTACACAAATGTGCGTAGATACCTAGATGCTACTAAGGATGTATTCCTTTTCATCTGAATTTCTTGTTAGAGATTATTCATTTTATCAATATTTATGATGGCCATGATAATATTTAGGATACTATTTCTGGCAAAAAAGATGCCATAAAACTATTCAGTTTAAAGTTTCTTAGCTTAAGACTCTATTCTACATCAGGTCAGTGGCATTTATGTAACTAATTTCTTGCTGCAATCCTATCACTTCACTGAATATTTACCAATTGCTTGTGGGGAAAAATAATGAATTCTTTTTTTCGGAGCAATAAATATTGATAATTAAACTAATGAAGTAATATTATTTTTTTCCAGTCTGGACATAGAATTGACCCAGGTGCTCATTATTAAAACTTTTTAATATATTTTTGCAGAATGAGAAAATGAACATCAGTGAACCAATATAATTAGCATGCCTTCTAAATAGATGATATAGTTATATACTTGTTAGTATTAGGAGATCCTACAAATTTCATTTATCAAGATACAGCCCAGCAGGCATTTTCTAGTGAAAAGGGCGCCTGTGAATCCCCAGTATACCACTCAGATCACCCCCTGAGGGGAAACGCAACTTGCATTCAAATCAAACGTTTTCCTATCAAATGCTCCACTAATGGCTTTCCTATGAGACCCAAGCCTCTCAGTCACCTACTACCTATTTAGACATGTCAAAACAGAATTCGTTGTTTATTTGTATTTCATTGAAGTGAGTCTGTTTTCTCATATTGAATTTGTATCCAAACCCCAGGTTGTCAATACTACTTAGTTAGATCTGCTGTTTGTTGTGTTTTTCTCTGCATGCGATCCAGGGGAAAAATTAGTGTCACTCATGCCAGTTTCAACCCTCCAATAAATCCTTAAGCAGTGTATTAAATAATTTTATAAAGTAACTAGCATATATATTGGGGGATCTTGGAAACAGTTCTCACATTGAAAGCTGTTTTATCAGATGCAGTGATGACTTTTCTATGCTAAGGTTTGCCCAGAAAAAAGCTGGAAAAGTAACCAGTGTAAAGAAAAAAAGAAGGGGGGGGGGGGGGCATTGTTTTCAGTATTTTTCTAAATTACAGTAAGTTTAATTGCCTCACTTCAATATAATTCAACTAGCTAGTAGACATACATGACTGCAGTGATTTTTGTGAAAATTATTTAAATTAATTCTTTTAGCAGCCTCTAAGTTAGTTTACTTGTGCTTAAGCCTAAATCTGTGCATTAAACATTCCATAAAAACAAGAACTAAGTGTTATGTTTGATATGCACTTCAAAAGCCTAAAAGGCCAAAGAAAGCCCTTCCTTAATTATTGAAGAAGTGTCTGTAAAGGAAACATGAGCAAATAGCATTCATGCTTTCATCCCCAGTAACCTTTTATTGTCCTTTTCTTCAGATGGCCAAGTCAGTATATTTAATAAAGGGAGCAGCAACCATCAAAGAAGGCAGGGGTCTAATAAATGGTCCTGATTAAAGGCCCTGACAGGGTATGAACTTTGCATAAATTTTCCTATGGTGTCAGGCTAGGATCCTGATTGAAAACCCATTAACATAATCACACATTTAGAGGAAATGCTATAATGTATCAAAAACATTTCCCTTAGTGTAATAATTTTAAGGACATTAAAATGCAAATGATAATAAGGAGCTGTGTTTTAGTGATGTTCTGAAAGCCTGATTATTCAAATATTTAGTATGAAATATGGAAGCTCCTTTAACTAATGCATCTACATGATTTCAAAGATTTAATCTATATTTGTACTTGAAAGACTTTTATACCACTACTGAATATTTCCTGTTAATTTAGACTTGCAAAATCCAGCGAAAAATTTAGTTTAAATGATAGTGCTAAGACCTTTTAGCCTGCTAAAAAAAAAAGGAAAAAACAGTCTGTGTTCAAACCAGGAAACCAGGACACAAGCCATGCTCTTTCATTAAGCACTGAATTGTAAAAGTCCACATTTTGGCATTGTTTGGCTTATAAAAATAGTTTGAAGAATTAGAATCATACTTTTCTCTTTTTCTATTAAAATATATGCTTAAAACAGATGGGCCATTCAATCTCAGCAATGATATTCTTTAATGCTAATTTTTAACAATAAAAGAAACACTATCCTCCCACACACAAATAGCCATAATTATGTAAAGAATGACTGCTTCAGACTGATGACTTTCAATATGCTTGAGTCTAGCATACTGGTATAAGAGGCCAAAAAGGTCAACAGTAATTCATAACTGCTATAAAATTGTGTAGCATCCTAGGGCTTCTGGAAGATGCTGACATTATCATGCTTCTTCTGCTGGTTTGTATATGTAAATTTGTGATAGGAAGTGCACTGCTTTGCCATATCGCATGCAGAGCATCAATCAGGCAGTAGAATACATCAGAGTATTTTCATTATGCCTAGTTATTTACTGCATCAGAAGAAATTACCCTGGCAAGCCAAGCGGCCTTCTCTGGATAGCATGATATGACCAACCAGGTTTCAGCTCAGAAGTCTTGTAAACATTACAGGATTAATCTCACAATCACAATCATCAATCTTTCCTAGTCCTGCCTGGGTGCAACTGTGGAGATTGGTAACCAGGCAATGTAGATTTAAATTTAACCCTGAACATCAAGAGCTTTATGTCAGATCCGTGCACCATATTACAAACACCTATATTTTTACTCCAGATTTAGGACAAAATGATGAAAACATAAAATTTTTGCACTTCAAATTCATGTCTAATTCTTCATTCCCATTTTTGATGCATTACAGGGAAATAAGAAATATTCTGAAAAAGATATATTTCATAATACCAGAATCTAATGCTGAAATGATACACTGTGATGCCTAGATCTAATGTACATGTTAGAGACAACTGACACTGCAGTAAAATGTGGAGTAGTAATACAGGTTCAGGACCAGGCTTGGGCTCCCTGGCACTGAGCCATTAGAGGTTAGGGCACTGTAGGGGTAATGTACTTAGCCTCTAACAAATGGAGCATTAAATACATCACGCTGACTCATAGGTAGCACTGGCACCAGTTTCTGAAATGACTGCTTGCTTGCCCTCTTGCCAAAGGAAGGAGAGTTTCTGGCAAATCTAGGTGCTCTGTGTAAAAATGAGAAGCTGGGAAATGAGAGCAGCCTATATGAATGTTTCATCATTGTGTGTTTAACTATGTGCAGTATATAACCTAGCCTACAGAGATAATACAGAAGATAACATGTATTCTTTTTCTTCTTTTTTTTTTTTTTTGGAAGTCACATGAAAATAGCAGTGATAGTGATCATTTTTCAGTAGTCAAGAAACAATACATATATAATGAGTGGATCATGTATAGAGACTGTGGCAGTTTAATTTGAACTCTGATCTTTATTTTTATTCTTGTTCAAAATACTTTTTTGCTGCATGTGTCCTAAACATTTTTCTCCCTTTCTATCTCTGCATCCTAAACATTTTTCTCCCTTTCTATTTCTCTTTCTCTGCTTTTCTCTCTCTCACTGTGTCTCTGTCTCTTTGTCTTTCTCTCTCTTTCTCACATATATAGTTGTTCTGTTTTACTGAACGTCTATAAAAATTGTTAATAAGCTTGGGCTTACTTTTATGATTTACAGAAATATTAATTTCCATGGGTTTCTGCCTTCCTTTTTATTTAATCAGAACTGCAGGCACTTTACTGCTGTATATGAATACATTCCCTCTGTAATAGGTTTCTGTTTAGCAAGAGAGCTAGCCTCTGCCTACTAAATAATTTCTGTATAATATGCAGTGATCATACTCATTTGGTTTTCAGTGATGAAAACTCTGCAACACAGTGCTTAGCTGATGCACAGATGTGAAACCACTGATTTCAGAGATGCTTCCTGATTTATGCCAGCTGAATGTCCTGAATGTCTCATTTAAAGTGTGCTTTCTTTCTACAGATGTGGGGACTGAACAGTTAAATGTGGAGAAGATGGGTGTATTGCAGTGCTTACTCCATTATTTCTGTTCACAATCCTCCTCCCCCAAATTGATTTTTTATCTCTTTGACCATTTTTAAATAACTAATAGCCTGATATACTTTTGTGACTATATCTAGTCATATGCTGTTCCCTTCACAGGCCCAGTTAAACCCACAATACATAAGTCTTCCAGTGCAGATAAGACAAATGTGTACCACCTCACACAGATGAGCTTGGTGCATGTGGGGGTGTGTGGGGGTGTAAGACTTACCTGTTTGCAGACAGGAATCACAAAGCTCCTTAGGAGGCAAAAAGCATGTTAATACAATGAGCTGGCAATATGATTCCCAGTTCTTTGTGGCTTGTTACCACAGTGAGATTAGGCTTTTCTTTGACCACAGGCTTGTAGAAATTTCTTGGGTAAGGAGGAAGAGATGAGAATAGTATAAAAAAAATAACTTGGACTAACCCCCTAGTGCAGGATATGCTTCTGCCTCTCATGCCTGGAACAACTGCAGCCCTTGGGCAGCCAGAGTACAATCCTTTGTGCACAGCTGTGCCATGGCAAAAGTAACCTCCTATCCTTCTGCTGGAGCATGGTTAGGTTGGCAGTAGCAGAGGTGGTGAGCAGGTACACAGCTCTGTACACACACATGGAAGCCCAAGGCTCCTGACTCTAAACAGCAATGGAGATTAGAGACTTAAACCATGGCCCACGCATAATGAAACAGTGTTACCTTCACTGTGCTTTAAAAGACTCTGTAAAGTAAAAGATCTTCATTCTCTTTTCCCGTCATTCAAAAATCCCATTAAAAGGAGATATTAATCTTCTTGTTCAGTGCTAGAAGACAATGATTATTATTTTTTCTGCTTTTAATATTAATTGATGGCACAGAATGAGAAGCTGACTTATTGCAAACTATCACAGAACAAAAAGCAGGCTGAAAATTCTACCCTTTGCTAAGGCTGAGTCCACAGCATGCCATAAAGGCAGGTCACTAGACTCTAAACTTGCAGAAGGAAGTTTGCCCTAGAGAGTGTTGCAATACATGTCAGCTTATTAATTTAGAGACCTATTAGTGACAGGCCACAAGCCCACTCATAAATTTATAAAGAGTAAAGGACTGAACAGAACTGGTCAATTCCCAAAATTACTCATCTATTTGGAGAATTATGAAATATATTTTTTGCACCTCTTGTACTAGATACATGTAGGAAATTCTGAGCTAACAAGGTTTTATGGGCCAGGCAGATTTTTCTAAGCCATGGAATGCCATTGTAGTGTGTCGCCCTGATTTTCAAAAGCCTTCTGATATTTACATTCTTGGAGTCAGAATTCCCACACTTTTTCTCAAAACACTATGTGTTTTTCACATTCCTTCTTGGAGGAGGAGAAAATTGACAGACTGTTCACCTGGCCAGTGTGATTCAGAGGAGGTATATTATCCTCCAATCCACTTTCACTTTAGAAAATCTATAAATTCTAAAAACTGTAAATAAAGTTCCCCTTTTTGCCTTGGGCGACTGAGCGTGTCCAGCGTGCTCCTTCCATGTCTCAGCGTGACAGTAGTGTGTGCTATCTTATAAGGACCTGCAGCTCTAGAAGAGGCATAGGAAAAATTCCCTCTGGAGTCTCTCTAACATGCTTGAGCATTTCTAGCAGATGCTGTCCCCACAGAAAAATACCAAGAAATGATGCTTAATGTTAGGAGCTGAGAGCATTAGTGCACTGACGAGGACATCACCCAACATCTGGAGGACTCTTAGACAGGAGATGTCATGAGCAAAACATATTTCCATGATGCCTGCCAGTCTTCTCATTTCCATTCATAGTGGCAGAACCACTGGCACACTCCCTGAATGTTAGCAGCTGTGGCTGCAGGAGTTACTGTTCCACCTGTAAACAACAGCTGTGTAAGAAGAAGCTTTCCAAAGCTAAACAGTTTGGCTACTGATGACGCTACCTACATGAAGTCCCATTAAAAAGGATATATGAGATCACTTCAACCATTCACACTTTTGCAAGGCTTAAATTCTGCTTGTCTATACAAGAAGTTAGTATGCAGTAAGCACGGGAGTGAATTAATAGAGCACTAACTACAGCACCTCACAGGACTGGGCTCTTTCTTTATATGCTGTTCAGATAATAAGTTCTTGAAGGAAAGTACTCTGTCTTCATTCCTGTCTAAAGAGGTACCTTTTTTATATGGATATTCCTAGTATGCATTGTTTGGTGCTACACACTTCACTTTCTACTAAAGGCTATGCCCGTGCAGTGTAGCCAGACTATCATAAATTCACATTAATGCTCACTAGTATCTACTTCCTCCATCTAGACAACCCGAATCAAATGCTGGTAGAGCCTAAAGCAGGACCTGAAACACATTCTTTTATACACTAGCCTGAGGCTATCTCCCCAGCTATTGCCCCAGCTAATCTCAAATTCAGTGAAGTTGGCATGATGTTGTGGGAGGAGTGATTCTTAAACAGCAATGAAAAAGAAGAAAAAGTGTAAAAACAGAGGCATCAGTCGTCATGGTTTACACCCAATTAATGAAATCTAGGACTCACTACTTATCCTTTCAACAACAGCATCCTATATTCTTTTAAAAGTTTGCCCCAAAATTAATCTTTGGTTTGGTCCTCTGAACTCTTCTTAACAGCTTGTTTTTTTCTTATCTCTTTCATCCAACAGGATCTAATACCAACCTTCTTCCAGTACCTCAGAGTAAATTAGGATGCTCTAGAAATCCAATCTAGGCTGCTTTATTGTACCTATCACTGTAGTATGTATGAGCTCAGCATCTCCCAAGACCAGGTTCTTTGTTTATATGCCACTTAGGTTATACAGTCTTGGAGGAAAATACTCTCATTTCTTCCCTGCCTTAATAGCCTAGCCTACTGTTTGCCTTATACAAAAAAACTTTAATAATATTTGGATGATTTTCAAAAAAATGTTTATCCATATTACCTGTTCTCAGCTTTACAATATTGGACTTACTTAATGTGACAGCATTAGCTGCACCTTGGGATTGTCCATCTGTAGGGAAAAATAATTAAGACCTTCACCATTTTGGGCAGAAGCTAGAAGTGTGTATGCTGTCTGCTTCACATAAATCTGTCAGCAGTTTTGGAGCTAGTGCCAGAAAGTAGATGGAGCACTCCACCCCACTAACAACCAGGTTTGTGGTAATGACAGACTAGCAAATATTTTATGATTCCACTGGAGCCTTATCCCTGAACCTCTTTGTTTGTGAAACTCAGATGTAGAGTAACATGGAGAAAGTCATCTTTCTTGATGAGATGGAAAGTGCCTGCTAATTTGTGTAAAGATTCCATCACAGAATATCTTTAATGGTCACTTCAGACTAGAGACCACTGTTTAAGCAAGTGTCCATGCTTAGTAGGTCTGACTGAGCTGGGAGGAGCTAGAATAAGCACAGGCGGACCATCAGGAAACCAGACAGTGGATAAGCCTACCATACTGTTATAATGCAATAGAATTAATAGGTTTTGTGCCCTCAAAGTTCTTTACTTTGAACACAAGCAATTTAGAGCAGTAAAAGATCAAATTCAGAGAACACTGATCCTGACAAAAAATTTACAGTTTAGCATATTGTTGCATCCTGTGTCTTTTCTTAATATTAGAATTTTTCTTCTATACCTTGAGAAGCATATTAACTTGAAAAATTAAAAGTAAAATGAAACAATTTTGATTCACAATAACTATTTATGCTGGCGTTTGGACCTAGGAGTGAGGATTTATTTTGATGGGCATTTTCCTCTAATCATTACTGAAAAAGCAAAATAAGCTTTTACTGCAGCAGCAGATATACACCATACACTTTTAGAACTAGCTGAAATGTGAATCCTGTGACCAGATAGTTCCTAGATTTGCTCAAAATAAACGTGACTTAATTCTGCAACAAAATACACATAAAAATACTGAATTAAGGTTCTAACTCCTGTTAGCTGGTATTCTATTCTCTTTTCTTCGTTCTTCTTCCCCTTCTTTCCTTGTTTTAAAGAAAAGATTTGGTAGGTCAGCTTTCAGTAGCCAAAAGAGTTGAATATGTGCATGCATTAACAGAAAAATACTTTTCTACTTTCCTTGCAACGGTATAAGTTTTATCTCCATCCAAACTCATCCCTCACTTTCCTTTTGTTCCTTTTCAGCATATGATATAATATATAATATTATAATAAGCTTCTTGGGCAGAAAGTTTTATATATATCACTAATTCCATCAACACATGTAATATGTCCGTAACTCTCACACTCAAAAGTAAGTTATGGATTTCTACAAAAAGCTTCTGTCCATATCTGGACATTTAATGTGACAGGTTTTGGAAGCATATATGTTTTCCTTGGGTTTTTTCTTTCCACTTTACTCCTTCCTTTTCCTTCACTTCTTGTCATTCCTCCTAAAGCTGCACTATTACAGGAAGATTTGCTTGTGAGATGATTGGATTCACACTACATCTTGAATTCTGTTAAATTTTCCTTCCAGGGGCAGGAGACTAATACATGAAACACTTCTGAGCATTTGAACATAGGTTGCATACACTTCAGCATTTTCAATAAGAAAAGTTGCATGGTAGATCTTGGCTAAAAGCCAGTATCTAAAATATCGTTAAATATAAGGACCAGGAAGTTGATTTGTATCTGGATAATGAATGCAGAAATCCATTAGAGTGTGCAGATTTCCATTATGATCTCTTGGCAGGTTTTCCTGCTTAAGAGGTGGGCTGCTGAGTGTTGCACAAGATGAAACTTCTGTGGAGCCCTTAGCCCTAAGTTAGGAACACAGAGATGATAAAAGCATGAATCACAGTTTCCAGATCTTCCTTTGACAGCAATAGGCACAGCCTCTTGGGGAAGTGGGAGCGCAACCATTTCTTACCACAATTATCTCTGTAGTCAGGACTATCAATGAATCTAATGCAGCCTCAAGATTGTTCTACATTATCAGCTAGTGAGGGCATATCCTCTGTTGAAGGTACAGTCAACATTACTGATTGCTCCTTTCAGTGTTTTGCATTAACTTACTTTTCCCTTTATGAGGTTGTTTTAAAAGTTTTAAGTGTCTTGTTCAGCTATGAATGGCCTTTTAGCTCCTCAGATCCTTGCATCAATTTAAACTTTTCTCATAATTACATGCTCCCTCTTTTGGGAGATAACATTGGTTGTAGAGGCTAAGATGGAGGTGGTGGAGCTGGTGAAAGTTCAGCAAAATTGTGACATTGCAATTATGTCCAGGGATCTCTGAAAAGAAGAAGATTAATCCATGTAGGGTTCCATATAGATAACCTATAGATTGACAACCATCTCACAATCAGCTGAGGTCTACTTAGAAATGGTTCTACACCACCTTGAGTATTTCATCACCCAGTCACTGGAGGCCACCCATCACCAACACTCAAACAAGCTGCATTTTCTGCTCCTGCATGTAGCCTGATGATGATGTCTCCAATATGTTGGTATAAGCCATATATTTGCACCACAATGTTCTCATTGACCAGTCAAGAAAAGGATTTTAGAGAGTATTTGACAGCAGGTGAGATCATTTTGGTCAAGTGTTTAGTGTCCTGAATGATCTATTGCACATTATGATGGTTGGGAGATTACTTTCTGTGAACCAGCATTTATGTTTCCGGTCATTAAAGTGGCCAGTTGCACTTTGCTAGCTTTTACCAGCTATTAGGGTCAAGAATTTGCTTAATAAATCACAATAACATACGTGAAGACATTTTTTAAAGCTCTGCAAGTATATAGCACATTATTGGCCATGCCTATGGAGACTCCACCTTTTTTGAGTATTTGAATTTTGCTTCTTCATTGTTCAAAATAAAGTCCTGGATACTTTATACATTAAGAAAGAGACCTGAGTAGATTTCTTTTTTTTCATTTTATAGACTGAGGGCATATAAGATACATTGCTCAGCTCTCTGAACTTGCATAAAAACCAGATATTTGTTTTTGTAATCGAGACCCATGCATGTGCATAGTCATATACCAAGAGAAAGAAGAAGCAATTTATTCCTAGCTTTTCCAGCCTTGTGAGGGAAGGAAGCCTTGAATTGGTTTTATTCCCCTTGGTCCAGTGTATTTAGAAATGAAAGACTGTGCTGGCCACAAGACAGTAAAGAATCTTCTGTGATCATATGATGTTATGCTGTGGTTTCTTCAGTATGAGAAAAATTTCATGAAATACACTGCATGACTGATTTGTCCATCTAAAATGGCATCAATATTTGGAACAGAGTCAAAAATCTCATCCTATAGAATATATGTATTGCTGTACATAATTATTACATGTGTGAACACAGTGTGGTGTGTGTGTTTGCATGTTATGTTTGAGCACAGACCTTATTCCTCCCTTCTAGCCACAGTGACCATAATCAGCATGAAAATGTTAAGGCACATGCTTCTTTCATCACTCCCTGTCCATTTATTTGTATACGCATTTATTTAAGTATGTACAAACTGCAAAAGTGAAGAACTTTCATTAGTTATCTGTTCATCCTTCTCTTTAACAAGGAAGACTACCAAGATCAATGGGAGTAGGTAAACTTCATATTCACTGTAGTTCTTTGTGTTGTTGTCTGCCTTAAAAAAAAATCATGAATTTTTAGGTTAAAATACAATAGAAGGATCTTCAAAATGTGGCATTTTTATGAAACACATTTTAAGGAAGGGAACCTAAATTAATGGCTCTGGCTCTTCTCTGCCTCTGCTCTTAAATAATTAATATTTATTTGATTGAAGCAATATCTGATGTTATTTGATTGCTTCCCTTTAACAAGGTCTGCAGGAAATATGTCTATACAATATGTATATATGTAGGTATAAGTTTCAGTCCTTGGCATGGTTCCTGCTTTTAATATTTTTTGTTATCTCCTACATTTAAAAGATCAAATGTTTATAATTTCTGAGATGATATGCTGTAAATGTAGTGATGGTTTTAGTCTCTATTAGTTGGGCTTTTTCCTTGTAAATCCATATATAATAATTTGATTGTTTGAGCTCTGACTTTGTTCTTCTGTTATATTTGTTGTCACCTCAAAATTTTTTACCTACCAGAACCACTTTGGAGAAGCTGGAGCTTAGGTGTGCAGTTGATGCTCCATGCACATATAAAAAGAACAACAAAAAAAAATAGTCAGAGGAACAATTTCAGCCTGGATATCTAAATATTAGCCTCAGAAAAGTCTGTTTTAGGGTGGTGGGTGGGTTGTTTGTTTTTTCTTTTCTCCTTTGCTTCTTTTTATTTTTTTTTTATTTTAATCAATATTTTACTGTATTTCTTTCTCCTATTTTTTTTTTTCCCCCTCAGGCCTGGAATGTTGCATTCACACAGTGGGACCTTGATCCTGGCCAGGACCTCTGAGTGCTACCATTATACAAATAATAATAAAATGAAGCAGAACAAAACAGGAGCCCTATGGGCTAGTTTTTAATGCTCCTATCTCTTCTTCATCAAAATTAAAACCAATTGAAAGATAACAGTGAGCAAGGGATTTTTTCTATTTTATTTTCACTGATTGTACATTTTCATAACACGCACATCATGAAATGAGTGGATGACTCATTTTCAAAAAGAAATGATAACACTGGATTCACTTGGTTTTACTAGGCAGGCTGCTAAGTATACATTATTTGGTGGCATCCTATTCTGCTGGACTAATAGTAATTTTTAAAGGATTTAATGTTATGACACAACACTTTCTTTTTAATTGTTGTTTTTGTATTATTTTAACAATTTTAGTCTGTTAAACAAATCCACAAAAAAATGCTTAATACCACAGAAACAGATTGAGCTAAATTTATGAAATTTACAGATTACCTAAAATGCTAGGAGTTAATTACAGTCTGCTTTCCCTGGCATGTCAGCTTGATTAAATTTGGAGTTCCAAGATGAATTGGCCCAAATTCATTAGTGTTCCCCGGGTGCATATGTTGGTCAAGGTCAAGCGAAGCACATTGACTGTAGTGTTAGTCAGGAGGGGGAAGGGTTTCTAAAGAAGGTGGACTCTTAAAAGGTCTGGGGTTGCAGCAAGAAACTTTGATACTTTTTAACTTAATAAATCTTGACAGCCTAATCATGGCTAAGCCTTTGCAGTGTTATTGGTACAGATGGCAAAGCTAGACATATTTAAAGAGATCTCAGCAGCTAGTGGCAGGAGAGCATTGAATCCAAATGCACTGTTGGGCTTTCAGAGAAAGTGCAAGAAGAGAGGATAAAAAGCTACACAGCATTTCCATCTCTTGACATCTCCAACAGCCTCAGATACAAAATATGATAAGGCTCCTGCTGAGCTAATAAGCCCAACAAATGTCTGTGTCCATGAAGTAGATGAAGTGGGATCAAGTAGTTGGGGGCTGCTGTATGAAAATAAGCCAGCACCCAGGGTATAATGGCACTGTAGAAAGCTGCAAGGTCAGGCTGATGACAGAAACACTGGATAAGTAGAGACCCCATCAGTAAAACAGGTTTGCTTGCTGGATCTGAGCCACATAACTGCTAAAAAAAAATAAAAACAACCCCTATGTTTCAGAAAACTTGTCTTATTTAGTAAATAGAAGGACAGTGGTTTGTTGTATGAAAACCTGCAATTGTTTCCTACTTATTGCCATACGGATTGTAGATTAATAGTTTCTCTGCAAAATATGATGTCAAAACAGACCTGAAAAGAACATTTGACTGCAAATTAAAGGAGATTTTTAAAGAAAAAAGTAATACCAGGTGAACAACAGATTTTTTTTCAATATTATGCTGGTTTTCTCTTAAATTTCAGGTACCTCAAATATATCGTTATTCATCTCACTCTTAAATAAATTCTGTGAGTTCCAACAAAATAATTTGAGATGAAATCATGCTGGATATACAAGAGTGATAAATGCAACTCCTTTCATTTGAATAAACGAAAAACCAAAGAAGATATAGCTATCTTGCTGAAATAGCATTAAAATAATAATTAGGCAGTGCTCTAGAACAGGTCAAGCTGTTGCATTAATTCTTATAGCATCATATTGCCTTAGTGCTACTTGTAAAGGTGTGTTTGAAAAGTACAGAGCCTTCTAAATACCATGTGCTTTTGTTTGTTATATTTTGGAGATAACAAAAAAAATCTGACAGCATGTCACAAAGGTCATACCTATAATTCCCTTTAACTATTGATGCTTTAAATTTATACAAACATAATTATTTCTAAATTCTAGTGTGCTGTACATGTGCTACTGAAGCCAAAACAAGGCAGATCTGGTCCTACGAGTAGCAACAGCATTAGGAAAATAAATCAGTAGTGATGGATGATGAATATTTATGATTGTTTCTCTCCTACCATTTTAATCATTTACAGATATTTCCAGTTTTCATCCAAAGAAGTCCAACTGAACGCCATGGCTCCCCTGGAGCCTTAAAGAGGATGCACAATAATGTGGCGACCAAGCTCCGTGCCTCCCCCGGCCTGGGTCGTGTGTCACGGTGGCGGGCGGGCATTGGGATGGGAGCCGCGCCGCTCGGCAGCAGCTCCGGCAGGCACGGTGCCCTGGGCAGCCGCGGCGGCTCCCGGAGCTCTGTGCCGGCCTTGCACAAGGGCTTCGCCTGCTCCAGCCTCGGAGGCTGCAGCGTGGGGCTCCTGCCCGCGCCCGGCCGAGGCCGCGGCGCTGGGCCGAGGCGCCGGCGGGGTGGCCCGGTCCCCTCCCGGGCCTGCTGCCGCTGAGGAGGGGCTCTGTGACAGGGGTTCATCCAGCCTGAGCGAGGGCTGCTATTCTCTTTGATCCTTCTGTGATGGTGCAAACTGGAGGGGTCCCTGTGCTCTGAGGGGTTTTATTTGGGTTAGGTTTGTAGGTGGCTGCCACTCACTTTAGCAGCTCGTGTCTCCCTCCCCTCCCTTCCCTTCCATCTTGAATGCACATGACAGTATTTTTTCAGCCCTGCCAAGCATCCCAGTCTATATATTCCCATTTATCACACAAACATCTCTGCACCTTTTTAGTGTACAACTCCTTCCAATCAGCAAAAAGCCCAGAAGCAATAATATACTTAAAGTACCCTGCCAGAGCATTTTCATTGCCTGATGGCTGAAGAGAAAAGGAAGCCTGAGAGCTGGGAAACAGAGGAGTAGGAGGATGAATCTCCTCTGTACTGCACCCAGATCATGATGCACAAACAGGGCTCTAGAAATGAAATAACATATAAAACATAATGTCTGGCATCAGAATACAGACTTAAAACTCCACCCCAGGTATTCATCCTAAAAGAGCATTGCAAGCATCTAGTTCTGCCTTATATGGGTCAGAAAACACACTGACTTCATGTCATTCTCGCTGCTCTCTCAGGGCACTTAAAGCTGTAAGAATCAGCCAAAAGTGAATGGGATGTAAAACTGTATGTAAACAAGTGGCACTACTAAGCACTGCATTCAAGGCTGGGCTTTTGGGTTGAGAGCCATATAGAACTTAATAAAAAATACCAGTTATCAAATACCAATTACTGAATTACTGAGCACTGCAAGTTAATTTTTACAGAAAAGCAGAGTCATTTCACCTTTTGAGCCAAACCAGACAATGGAATGCAGTGAATAGCACCATTAAAACTAATGTGTGATGCATCTACATTGTGGGTTATCTGATCCATCACACAACTGTTCAAGTCACAGGTGAGCTGCAGAGAAGGAAGGGAAAGGTTCTAGCTTAGCAGCAAATTCTGAAAAGGGGCAGAGAACAGTAACAGAAAGACAAGGGCTAGTTTGTGACACAATTCCTTTGCTTGCTTGAAAATGTTGCTAGTGCAGCCTTGTTACTTAAATCTGCCTGGATTTTTACTACTACCAGTGGCTGTTCCTGTAAGTTGTAATGGATCTATATATCACATTGAAAAGTCATGGCTGCTTTTTCAGTCATGCTCACCATACTTCCTTTTCCTGAAGCAACTATTCATGAAGATTTTCACCCACTCTTTGCAGCCATTGAATCTCAAGATAGATAATTTCAGGTAGATGATCTCATTCCAGTCTCAGTGCATCTCTTAAAGATTCACAGGGCTGAACTGTATCAATTCAGACAGCAGCACACAGGTTTACCACAACTCTGAATTGATCCACTTCATCTCAGTGATACGTTAGCTTTTTTTCAATAAAGGAGAGATGATCATGAGGAACTGAAAAGAAGGGGAAATGTGTTAAAAAAAATCCTAATGAATAACATTTATTCAAATTATGTTTTTAACGAGGGAGGGAAAGCCACTTCATTCCTGTATTTTATTAGTATTTGAAAAAAATTAAAAGTGAGGCAGTTGTCTTCAATATAGACCCAGTAGTTGTGGTTTCTCACCTGTCTCACAGTAGAGATTTTAGCTGGAAAAAAATCTGAGAAAAGTAATTTTAGGAATAATACATAGTCTGCTGTGACAGGGGATGTCAATGTTATTCTACCCATGAAGCATGTACTTGTGGGATGAGGAAAACTGTATTTTTAAAAATGACCTGGAGATACTCAGTATTTAAAAAAGGAAAAGGCATATTTAGCAGCTGGCACTGACACCGAAGGAACAGTAAGATTTCAGGAAAAAAATCAGAACAAATGCGCCCCCATTTTATAGAATTCTTCATAAAACTTGTTCAAGCATAGATATAAGTGTCCATTAATAATAATGTTAATACCTTTACATAACTAGTATTATTTGGTATACTTTCGTGTAAATAATTTGGCACTTACCTTCCTTCATCTTTTAAGCTGCAGTTACACAAGTTGTAAAACAAAGTTACTCCTTTACTTTTTGAGAATATTTCTGAATGATTTTAATCTTAATGATTCTGAAGAGACATCTAGAGTAATACTCACTGTAGTACTATAGTTTGCCTTGTCCTTTCTTGCTGCAGAGATTTAAGAAGACAAAAAAAATCTCCATCTCTTGTGCTAAAAAATTAAGGGTCAGTGGGTCTGAAATCCCAGGGTCGGCAGCATCCTCAGTGTAACAACTAGCCAAAGGTAGTCTCTGTTTATGGGTGTGCACCACCCATATGTGGGAAGAAGGAGCATATACAGGTATCTAGAAAGTGAAAAAGTCAGTTGAGGATTCCTAGGGTGCTATTCAATCCCACTGAAAATGCTCCAGGATGATAAATCCCCTTTTTGTCTCAAATTCATACACTAATATACGTTATCTGCTTCAGCTTAGGGCTGAGAAGGGTCATGTCTGCATGTGAGCGACTCAATTCCCTGCAGTGTGACACCTGAGAATGGCATCACTGCCCAACAATGGCAACAAAGAAGTGCAAACAACTGTCCCAAGTGCCAGAAAATGCATTAGAAGAATAAAAATGCAGCATTTTTCCTCAATGCCTGTTCATTACAAAATTTCCAGTTAGGACAAAAATCTTTAAGTCAAATTTTCTAATTGAATATCTCTTTTGACGAGCGTAGATGCTTCTTGCATACATCCAGTGTGATAAGGCATTTAAAAAAAAATGTTGCTTGTTCCAGAGAAAATCTGATTTTTAAAAATCAGTAATACACTAGAAGCATAACTAAAAAGGTCTGAAAAACAACAAATATGCATTCCATTTAAGATGATTAATTTGAATAACTCTAGAAAGGGATGAGTGTAAATGAAAACACAGGATTTTTCTATCATCTCACATACTTCATCAAGTTATTCTTTTAAAAGTACATAGATTTTTTTTAAATTATTGATAAAAAAACACAGAATAGATTGTGTTACAAAATTATTTTTACAGTGGATCCCTTAAACATATAAAATATTGATTTCATCAGTATAATTCATATATGTGTACCAATTTATATATAACTCTCTAAAATATAAATTGCAGGGAGCATTTTGACTAGGTCTTTAATTTTTTTTCCATTGCATCACAGTAAATATTTCCAGTCTTTCCCTTTATTTTTTTTTCTCATGGCAAGAAGTCTGTCTCTCACTGAACAAAGGCAATGATAGATGTGAGCCTCTATGATTGCTGAGAAGGCAGACACAGTAATGACACTCAGAAAATTCTCTTCAGTTCAGAAATCATATCTGGTACATTAGAAGCATTCAGGTTTCCAGAGCACTATGTGCAAACTTCTTTTTTTTTCCTAGCATCTTGGTTTGTTGTTAAAGTAAATTAAGTAAAACACATCAAATGAGGACATCTAAAATGTATGCCGTACAGGATAATTGAGTTTCTTTTTTCTTTAATTATTTTAAATTGTTTGTTTTGAGGTAAAAGAGACAATATAGAGTATGACAAGAATTGTCTTTGTTACTAATGCAGTATGTAGCAGGCAATACATACTAGCACCTGAATGCCTAAGAAATACAGGATTTGAAGGTTAATTGACTCACTGACACCAGAGATTGGATTTGTCCCAAACTTTTCATAAATACAGAGACTTTTGTACAAATACATGTGTGACTCTATATGTCTGTGACCTAATTCTGACTATCCTCCACCTGCAGCTCACAGGAAAGCCACTCTGAATGAGTTGTGACAAAAATATGGCAGGAGAGAGAGCTGGCAGTGAAAAACAGAAATTCTTGAAAAGTGAGGTACATTCTTTATTTTTTTTTACTTAAGCTGTGCATAGATGTTTCTGGTGCCAGACAAAATTTGAAATGGAGATGAAAAATGTAAATAAATAATTTCTTACTTAATTAAGAAATTATTTTAGACTTAATAATTAAGTCAAATAATTAAGTCAAATAATTAAGACTTAAATAATTTCTCTTTACATTACCAAGAAATAAAGGGACTGTGTTCTTGTATACCAAAATCCACCAAAATGTCACTTATTAGTCCACTGAAATTCAAAATTTGCCAAAGACATGGAAAACATTTCAATGAATCCTTGCTAGTAAAGTGGAATTGAAGTTTACAACACTGCTAATGTGATCATCATGGTCATTGAATGATAATCTACCTACAGCAAGTAGCAGGAACCACATGTCCCAGGATCTTACTTCCCCAAAGACACTGTTCCAGCCAGTACACATTCTTCTGTTCAGTCACAGCTTTTTCCTAAATAGCTTTGCTGGTTGTATTCATCTGCAGTGGGTAGAAACACTACTTTGAAAAGAATCTTACTTTACAGTATAACCACACATAGTCCACAATTTCTTAAACAATGTCCAGAACTTAACTTATTTTATTAGTTTATTTTTCTGTTTGCTTTGGTTTAGGGTTTGTTTTTTTTTTTATGGGTTTTTTGTAAGATTTACTAATGTGCTAACTTTCAAGTATTTTGTGCTTCTATCTAAATCAATACAAAGGCCACACTGACTTCAGTAAAAACAATTTTGAATTTTAGAAAGAAATCTTTATCGTTTAGTTGATATTCATTACTTCATAGAATCACAGAATGATTTGGGTTGGAATGAACTGTAGAGATCAACATGTTATGGCTCCCCTGCCATGGGCAGGGACTCCTTCCACTAAATCTGGCTGCTCACAGCCCAATCCAGCCTAGCTCTGAACACTTCCAGGGATGGGCATCCATTCTCTGGGCAACCTGTTCCAGTGCCTCACCACCCTCACAGTATAGAATTTCTGTATCTAATTAATATCAAATTTAAATTAAATTGTTGTTCCTTGTCCTGTCACTCCATTGCCTAGCCAAAAATCCCTCTCTGGTGCTATTGTAGCTCCCTTTAGGTATTGGAAGATGCTATAAGGTCTTCCTGTAGCCTTCTTCTCAAGGTGAACAGCCCCAATTCTCGAAGCCTGTCTTTGGCTGAGAAGTGATCCAGCCCTCTGATCATTTTCACAGCCCTCCCCTGGATTCACTCCAAAAGGTCCATGTGCTCTTTACTAAGGATTTTAGAGTGGGATGCAGCTCTCCAGGTGGAGTCTCATGTGAGTAGAGGGGCAAAATCATTTCCCTCGACCTACTTACTGGTCATGCTGCTTTTGATGCAGACCAAGGTATAGTTGCCTTTCTGGCCTGCAAGCACACACTACTGAACATTATTTGTTCCAATTCATCATGTAATTTGGTCCTTTCCTGAAAGTAAAAATGCTATAACCATTTTTTCCTGCTCTCAGATTTTTAGTTAGGTAGTCTAACACATTTTCTACATATCATGGTTAGCCTATTCCCAGTAGTTTGAAATTGTTTTTATTTCTGGTTTTCTGTCCATATCAGAGGTTTTTGTAAAGAAAGATAGAATGAAATGTCTCATATTTAAATGTCTTTAAGTAAATCAAAATATTAAAAATGAGAATCTTTAGATGCTATTCTCTAGAAGGGCTGATTCAGCCTGTGAAAATTATATTGACATATTTTTTCAATAGAAAAAATCAGCCATACTAAGTGGTGAACTATTTGAATTGCTTCTGGCCTTTTGTATCACCAGGTTATAACTGGTGATCAAAAGTTTCCTCAACTATAATCATGAAATACAGCTAAAATCTTGACAATATTCATTGGTCTAACTGAAGTCTAGCACATCACCACTAGTTACAAATGGTTGCAACAAGATACTCTCTACTATGACTCACACTTCAATTAATGCTGCAGAGAAACCTTATTCTTTTCTGCATGTCAACATGCTTGCCAGAATTTTCATTTCAATTTTTATTGTTAGTTTAATTTTCATGTTCATTTGAATTAAGAGGAAAACATTTGGTTTTCATAGCAGTGTATGCAAATGTTTTGAATCACTGGGATTTGACCTTCTGTAGTTTACAAGCTGTGTTGGCAAAGCCTGGCTTTTTTTCAGCTGCAACAACTGATATATTGCGTTGTCTGTGGTTACTTGTTCCTGACTCTGAAGCCAAGGAGTTTTTTTTTTTTCAGAGCCTTTGTCCAAGCTGTTGTAAAGCTATTTTGAGGGTATAGCAGCTCTCTCATCTGACAAGCTCAACTACTCCTTGCATTGAAGTTGTTAATGTCTTTTAAAAAATCTTGCCTTGCTATTTGATGAATTTCTACAGTCTTGGTACAGCTTAATACATGTGCTAACAGCTACTCTAAATTAATTTCCAAATATATGCCACTTGCTATATTTTTACAATAGATTTCCTACTATTAGTTAGCTTTGGATATGCACCTGTAGTGGCCTACTATTTACAGGGACAAGGAAAATTATCTACTGGCAACCCTGTGACTAGGCATTTCACAGCTAGAGCTAAGAGGTCTAGCTGGTATAAAAGCACTCTTCAGGGTAAAGTTGATGAATTGTAGTAATCCTGACTGGTGTCAGGACAAAGGATTCTCTCTAATTGAGCATGGCTGAAGAATCAGTAAGGGGCAGTATTAGTTAACTGGCCTAAAATGAAACTTTCAATAGGCCATCCCTCCCTCACACAGAAAATGAATTGGAGCATTAAAGCCACCCCCCTGCATCATCTCTTATCAAAGACCTCCATCTCTTGCTCATATACAATATAGCCTGCTCCATAGGCTATGGTGCCAATACCTCTGTTTTCTCCACCACATTGTGCTGTGCAAAATTAACCACTCTTGTAAATGTAAACAACTTCGATACCAATGCATCTTTACCTCTTGAGCCACTAGAGAACCATATCAGTAATACTCATTGTTTGCTGAAGAGTATGAGATATCTGCATTATTTTTATGAATACCAACTCTGGCCCTGTACTTAATTTCATTGAGCTTATCCTGCCTGGGTTGGTAGTTCCAAGGAAAGTTTTGGGGAATGTTTGAAGAAGGCAAACAATCCTAAAGAAAATAAATTATTAGATTATGAAGAATTCTTGTTGAAACAATAGATAACCTGGAAACTCTGTCTGTATTCCCCATACCTGGGTATTAAGAGAAGTCAGACAAGCTTAACAATGTTTTATCTTCCCAGCCAAAATCTGAGATCAAAGGAGACGGTAATCCATTAAATTCTCTTAAAAAATAGTTGTAAGTATCAGCAGCTAAAGAAAACACATGCATTTGGTTCCACAAAGGCTGGCAATAACCCTCACCTATGAATAGTGTCAGCTGAGTGGAATTTGTCAACAGTAAAATAAATATGATTAAACAGTGACTGCATATGGCTGTTCCTACTTCATCCACTTGCTATGCTTGTTATGCTGCTTTGAGCAAGTAAATAATGCTTTGTTTTAAAGAAGCAGTTATGGGTCACCTAAGGCTAACTAGAAAAGTATCTTGAACACCAAAAAAAAAAAATTTTAGTTTGTCCTGCATGCAGAAGAATAAAATCTGTGGTTTCCTTCAGGAATATTGCACCAACATTTTGAAATAGAAGGCCTGGCACTCTTTGCTGTAGTTTGGATGTAAAATAACAAGCATGGCTCAAGTCCTGAGCAGGTGTATCTCCTAATTACATGGTGTTTGCTTGAAAACCAGCTTGAGGCAATGATTGTTTTAGAGGTGTGACAAACCATTTTATTCTAGGTCTATTTCCTGACAGTCATTTTCTTTAATATAAATATCAAAAGATGGAACTAAAATTTCAAAAATTGTTTTGTTGAAAAGCTGTTCTTAATGGACAGTCATATAAAACCTGGTATCCTGAAGAAGAGGTTTTTTCTATATCAGCAAGTAAATTCATGGAAAAACAAAAATTTTGGTCCCTTTGACTTCCTGATATGCTTTCTGCAGCCACAGCATGCTTGCTAACATCTGGTCAACAGAGATCTCTGGGAATATAACATAGAAATTAACTTACATCGTATGAGAAGCAATAGGAGGAATTTTTTTTTTTAAAGTTTGGCTAAGAGTCTCCAGAGCTAGTTACTTGACTTGTTATAAAGGACTGATAGGGTGAAATAGTCATAGACCTTTTTAATAATTTCTCTGCTTACAAGCACAGATTTAACTGCCTGGGCAGAACATAAGACTGCATGAATGTAACACCTAAGTGCAAAGTTGTCAATGAGCACTGGCAAGCAGGTAGCCATGTAGATGGGCTTAGTGCACCCTACCAGTATGATGCAGTTAAATGTCTTTGTTTTCAGAAGAAGGAAACAATCCTGGAACTGCGAAGGTTGTCTATAAAAACGCATTCTAAGTCAGCATCTGAACATATAGTAGAAGGCAAGGCTGTTTTCTGGTGTAGAAAGCAATTGGGGCTATAGTGGTGATGTAGGACCCACAGGGACTTGCATCCAGAATGACAGACTCTGAAATAATAAAATGAGGATTTCCAATGGAGAATGGTCTAAAAAAAATTAAGATATAATTTATGTTCACAGGAATACTCACACCCCTTCTAAGTGGCCTAGGTGTAAAGACATAGATCATCTTGTTCCAATTCTCCCTTTTTGTTTACCAGCAAATCTAAAATGAATTATACAGTGGGATGGCTATAACAAAAAGCCCAGTAGCCATTCTACTAATCAATCTTGAGAAGTGAAGCCTGCGTTCCAGTTCTTGCCTCAGATCAAACAGAAGAAAGATATAAACCTGAAGCCCAGATAAGTGACCATGCAGTATGTGGCTTACATTAATTATTCTTGATAGGCAGAAAACTGATGCAGAATTTAGCTTCAACTATACCTGAATAATTACTCCACTTGCCTTGTTATTTTTCTTCTAGTATAGCTAGTCCATTTTGGTGTGGATTTTCTTTTGGGTTTTGGTTTTGAGGCTTTGTGTGTGTGTTATTTTATTTTAAGCAAAAGATCTACCCTTATTCCACCTTATGTCACAGCTATAGTACTGGAACTTGACAGGAACATGAAGGAAGCATGTTTCAGCTTGAAGCAGAAGACTTTTGAATTCTAAACTTTTTCTCATAAAAGATAATCAAAGATGATATCAGTCTGTTTTTCTTCTCCATTTGTTGTTTCTTCTTCATTTGCTGATTTTTCTTTGCTTTTATTTCCAGTAAATTCAAGCAACTTACAGGTTCATCCAAGCAAAATTTTGAAAATGTCTGCTTTTATTTTGTATTCAAAATTCAAACTGAACTTCTGGAACTCATTCTTTATTTAGCTGGATCCTTTATTTGGTCCTTCACACTGTTACCTATTATTACTGCCCTGAATATATGACACAAAGTCATCACAGAATAGAGGCAATCGAGGCTTTGCCCATCTTAACCATGGTGTTTCTCCATTCTTTTTTAGGTAATAAATCTTTCCTAAAATCAGCCTGTGTGGGACAAATTAACTTAGGTGAAGCTGAGGTCATCAGCACCTGCTTGTTAAAGTTATAATATCACAAAACGATTGAGTCTGAAAGGGACCTCCAGAGATCATTGTTCCAATGCCTCTTTTCATGCAGGGCCACCTGGAGCTGTTTGTCAAAAACCATGTCCATACCACTTTTCAATATCTCCAAGGATGAAGATCCCTGAGAACCTGTACCAGTGCTCAGTAACCCTCACCATGAAGAAGTGTTTCCTGATGTCCAGAGGAAAGCTCCTGTCTGCTCCCAGGACCTCTGATGCTGTCACTGGGCACCACTGAGAAGAGGACACTACCTGTTCTCTTTGACGTTCCGTTCAAGTATTTATATACATTAATGGGATCCTCCTGAGCTTTCTCTTCTCCAGATTGAACAGTAACAGCTCTCTCAGCTTTTCCTCATCAGAGGGATCCTTCAGTCCCCTTCATCACCTTTTGGCCTCTTGCAGGACCGTTGGCTAGCAGAGTGACTTCATTGCAAGGCCCCTCAATAATCTTTGAATAATTATGGCCATCAGGAGAAGTGTCCAAGAACTGGAGGAAAGGAGGTGCCACTTCTGAATAAAAACAAGGACCTAGATAACTAAAAGCCTATGAACTTCACCTCAGTCCCTGGAAAGATGATGGAGCAACTAATTCAGGCAACCATTTCCAGGCACATGAAAAACAAGATAAAGCCTAGATCACTAGACTGGGGATCACTTTCACTTTGAGAGGGCTAAATTGTGTTTTCTGTTTGCAAGCGAAAGCCTAATTTTAATAAGAGAAGGAAGATTAGAAATCTGGTGTGAAACAGGATGCAAGGTTTGGAGGTCTACAACAACGTCTAGGTAACCACAGAGAGGCATTGCTTCCCTACTAGGTGCACTTTTTTGAGAACATTTTCCTTTAGGTTCTCCAAGCAGTATCTAGCCAAGGGGAGTGTGAAAGACTTCTGCTTTGTTCCTGGTTCTTGAAGCTCTTCATGTGGCAATCTTGGGAGTCAATCATGTGAATTCAGCTCCTGCTCTTCAATGCCCAGTTCAAAGGGAGATTTTTAGTGCTTATCCCTATGTAAGAATGATAATGACAGCTGTACTACTCCATAACTGACCAAAGAATTTGCTTCATACAGCACCTGAGTTAAATGGATTAGTGCCATCTCAGATGACTTTTGATTTCAAAAGACAGAGCCAAGAGCCCCTGAAAGGTACAGTTCTCCTCAACAACATCTGGGTATAGAGATTTGGATGAAACACATACTTGTGAAGTTGAGTTGTAGACCAGACTGGTGCTCTGGATAATGAAGGGAAGCACTGGCTGTGAAGAATTTTGTGACAAGATTTTATACTAGAAATGTACAGGCAATTGGTGTGTGCAGATAGAGTGCCTTACGGCCCTTAATTACAGCATGAGAACTTAGGCTTCAAAAAGACTAAGCTACTTAGTACTTGGAAAACACTTAAATGATGTGGCTATTAGCCTCTTCTAGGGATTGAACCTACTACACTGAGTTTCAGTGTAAGAGAAATCAAGATTACTATGACTTTGAATTCTTGTACACATTCCTGTAAGCAGCATTGTGTGGCATATAATTAAATTTAATTACTATATGAAACTTTAAACAAGAAAGTAGGCATTTCTGGTTCTTCTATCCAAAAAGCAAGCTACTTAACTGCAAAGAAAAGGACAGACATGAACAATAAAAGTGATCGGAGGTATGGATACATTTTCCATACATTGAAAATTACTCTATAGGCCAGGTCACTGCTTTATGGGAAAGATAAATTAAAAGGAAAGGAAAGGAAAGGAAAGGAAAGGAAAGGAAAGGAAAGGAAAGGAAAGGAAAGGAAAGGAAAGGAAAGGAAAGGAAAGGAAAGGAAAGGAAAGGAAAGGAAAGGAAAGGAAAGGAAAGGAAAGGAAAGGAAAGGAAAGGAAAGGAAAGGAAAGGAAAGGAAAGGAAAGGAAAGGAAAGGAAAGGAAAGGAAAGGAAAGGAAAGGAAAGGAAAGGAAAGGAAAGGAAAGGAAAGGAAAGGAAAGGAAAGGAAAGGAAAGGAAAGGAAAGGAAAGGAAAGGAAAGGAAAGGAAAGGAAAGGAAAGGAAAGGAAAGGAAAGGAAAGGAAAGGAAAGGAAAGGAAAGGAAAGGAAAGGAAAGGGATTAAATAATAACAAAAAAGAATCAAGAGAGCAACTGATGAGTGTCCACAAAATCTCTAACCATCCTGGAGAATGCACTTAGGGAAGTATTGATCCCTGTATTTTCCTATACAAGCATGTGGGCTTCCAGATGAAAAAAGCAGCTGGAAAGTTCAAAATAAACAAGCGATTTATATAACATATAGCTAAGCTGTGGAACTCATTGCTATATACTGTGGATGTTTAAAAATGTCATGTGTTCCAGTTTATTGAGAAAAAACATAAATACAAAAGAATCTCATTCAAGAAGTCTGAATTACAGCTAAAGGCCAGATGAATATGGGAAACAGTATTACACGCTTGCCTGGTTCTTATCCTCTCCCCCTGACATCTGGTACAGGACGTTGTCAGAGACACAATATGAGACTAGCTAGACCTTTGGTTTGAACCATTATGGCTGTTCTTATTTTCCTATGATTTTAAACTACATGTTATTCCAGAAATTCCCAGGCTGCAATAGTAACTCCAGCTCTCGTCTAAGTGATTACACAGGTGGTACTTCAGTAGACAGTAGTATGGGAACAATGGTATAGCAGTGTCAAGTTTGGGCTGGGAACAACTGCACTGGGATCATCAAGCCCAGAAGTTTGTAATATACCACTAGGATTCAGTTGCTTGCTATGCATTTAATCTCTGCTTTGGATTATGAATTAAACTGGAATTTAAATAAAAGTCGTGGCCAGAGGCCTTAAACCATGCTGATAGATGTCACAAGGCTTTTTTTTTTTTTTTTTTAAGCTATAAGGCACAAAGTAGAAGGGTTGTGTTATTTCTGATGGAACACAGAATTATTTTCAAACTCTCTTTCTAAAACTATTCAAGTTTCATTTGTGGCTTGGCTCCTCTATAAACTCTTTGTTCATTACATTTCTAGTTGCTTCTGTTGAAAAAAGAGATGCTTTCAAGTGAAATGTTTTAAGGAGGGTTTGAAAATATTCTGGAAATAATTTTAAAAGTGATGCATACTCCCTTGATTCAAATCCTGTGCCTTAAATGTAAAAGTGAGAAAATAATACTTTTAATTGTAGAATTTAAAAAACAACCTTTGTTTTTTTCTGATTATATTCCTAACTTTACACTGTGAGGAATGCTGACCTAATCTGATCTGGAAATTAGTGTCAATGTTCAACCAAGATTAATTATTTAAAAAAAATACAAACTGACATTTAGAAAAAGATAGATGAAATAGAATTCTTGTTAAGCATAGCAATAAGAAATGGAGCATGGGATGGTATAGTAATTGCCATTAGATACAGAATAAAGGGTGAGCGATCAAATAAATCAAACCATGATTTAGATTTTCAAAATTTATTAGCTTTTTAAAACTGTGTTATCAATTAATAGAACGTACTATTATGAGTTTAAATTGATGAGCACTTTTTTGAAAAATATACAGCAAATGGTTATGTTAGTCAAAGGAAATCAAGCTACATTAATGCAGGTTCTTTTAATGGTGAATGATTTATAAACACTTCTTTCTTGGTACATGTTTAATTTTCTTGCTACATGTTTAAATAGATTTTCTATTCTTTGACTAGTAAAATGTTTAAGACTGACAAAATAGTCATAGTCTCCAGCCTACATAGGAAAAGGCTTTGATTACAATAAAATTACACAAAAATGTGTCATTAAAAGGCATTGGACAGACATAAAACCTAACCTTTTGAGCTGAAGAATACTTAATATTCTCTTCATGATCATGCAAGGGGAAATTCTTTGCTATGGAATAGCTATTTTCCTGTTAAGCAGGCTATTTCATCAATGATTTATTCCTGAGATGTAATAGGTCGTTTAAAATGGTGGTTTAAAAGTTAGGCCTTTTTTGTTTAATTTTCTCACAGGCAGTTGGTAATTATCATGGTCCTGCAGTTTCTCTGGAATGCTGTGGAGGGTCAAATGCCAATGGAACCCTGCTTTATAGGGTAATTAAGACAGTAGACATGGTTATTAAATACATCGTGCTAAACTAAACTGGAATGCTGTGAAATAAAATCCAAAATCATAAATAAAACGTGGGTATTCTAGCAAAAAGGAAAAAAAAAAGGAGGTGTTCTACAGTCATATTTGCAGTAAACAGCTCTGGCTGAATTGTGTCTGAAATTCTGCCATTTAAGTATCCTGAGACTTGCTAGATGTTTTGGGAATATTTTAAAACTAAAAAGAAAAGCAAATGTGCTTTAACTATATTTTGTGTGCAGAAATCTAGTACAGTAATCAAAATTCAACCTCATAGTGCTCAGTGTATCTAAAGAATGTTAAAAACCTCCACAATGAATAGAACCTTCTGTATTCATAATTACCATTCAGCATGTGCTGGAAAATATGTACTAAAACAGGATGATGGATGTAAGTTTAATGTGAATAACAAAAAAAGTTTTGAGAGTCCTGCAGAAAATACCACAGGGTGATAGCCTCTTTTTAAGATATCACCAGGTGTAGTAGTGTAGCTGTTTTCTTTTTTTTTTCTTTCCTTCTATCTGAACGTTTTGTGTTTGCAACATCCTTTAGGCCACACTCAGAGACAACACTGTTATGCCTTATGTGCAAGAAAGGGGGGCAAAAATTAAAGGCTTGATCAACACAGGTAATACTAACAGAATAAAAGGTGAAATACAGTAACCTGTAAGATATTGTACTTCCCTCAGAATATAAACTTGTCTTTATACTTTTTCCATACTGAAAAGATAGGGTAACACAATTTCTTCCTAGAAAATCTGTGATGAGTATACAAAAGTGGTGTTAAATCCACTTTGGAAAATGACTCTAATATAAAACAAAGTCCTTAAAATATAGAATGATATTTGTACAAGTGATTCAAAATTATATTGTCTTTGTTTAAAGTCTGGGCGATTATATAGGCAAGTTTATTGGTAAATTCATTGCATCACTAAAAAAGGAAAAAGAATTATGTCCTCCCACTCCCTAAGAAAAAAAAAAAAAAAGAAAAAAGAAACTAAATATTTCCAATTCTAGCTGTAAAACTGGAAGCCAGAATGTGCAGTTGACAGGCACAGAGCCAGCTGACTTTAAATCACTAGCCTTTCCATCAGATCAGTCTTCTTACTTCCACATGGAACACATTTTAAGTTAACAATGTGTAGTTTGGCAAAGGAATTGTTTTTCTTTGGCATAGAGTAGTTGTCTCATTTCTTTTAAAAAAAGTATTTTCTGCCTGCTTATATATACACTGTGTGTGTCGACATTCTTTTGAACTTTAAAAACAGTTGTTACATCAAAAAACTTTACTTAGACAATTACATTTTGACTATTTTGCTTTTTATATATATGCAGATATAAGCAAAGTAAATTGATATTTAATTCATCTGTTTGCAGGCTGGTGAAACTTACCCACTTTTCAGTCTTTACTTAAATATGTATGTAAATGCCCATAAAAATGTTGATTAAGCTGCTTTACCACAGACCCTCAGAAGACAGGCTTCCTTCTTTAAGACAGTAATTTAAGCAGGTCTCAGTTGATATCAGAGTATTTACGGTGTGGATATAGACTCTAAGACAAACTAAGATTAAATCTGATCATTTCGCTCTTACTCCAAAACCTGGCCATTTCAACCAGATGTATTTATAGCATGAAAAAGCAGTAGAATGGAATGTTACTCATTCAGACATTTGCAGTTGATTTATTCATTCCTGGTAGCTTCCACTGAAAACTCAGAAAAGCAGAAATGCAAATTTTCAGACATTGGTTCCACATGAAATGGGACAGACCACTGCACCAGCTACTGTTGTGAGACCAGATAGAGCTACTGCTGCCTACACATAAAGAGAGCCATTAAGGAGAAGTTGTTTATTTCTGCTTCTGCAGAAATCATAAACACCAGCCATGAGCCTGACAGCACAAGCTGTGCTGCAGTAAATTCTAGTACTTTGCCGGCCATTCTAAGCTGCCCAGTAAAAGTTACTGTAGCTAAATCCCATATACATTTCATGAAATAATCCTGCCCAGAAGATGGTATCATATTCATGCACAGCAGGGTGTGCAAATGCCTATAAATCATAACGTAGAATCTGAAATATCTATAAAAAAAAATCTGTGCAAATTTAACCATGACCCTTTGCCAGACAATAGGCCTTCATATGCTTTGCAGCTTAGCAGACACCAAGGAATTTTGTTTGGAAGTGATAGCTACTGTCTATGTAATATTTAGGACCTATTCATGGAGCATCTGGCAGAAAATAAAAGGGTTTCCTCCTCTAACATATGCTAAAGAAGGATGTGGTCCTGTGCCTGCTCCTCCTCTTCTGACTTTTTGCAAATAGCACAACATAAGAGACAGTTGTTTCTGGGTGCCCTGCTGCCTGTCATGGCTGTCAAGTGAAATCCCATGAATTATTGCTCTTCCAGATGTAAGAGATTTCCAGGCTGCCTTAAACTGCCTGTGGTTTGTGGTACTGGAGAGGAGAGAAACGAGATTAAACTTCATCTCATCAGTGCAATCTGAAAAGATCACACAGAGGACTAATAATCACAGCTTTTTCATTCCAGAGCTGGACCCGAGAGCTCTGTGTTTTTGTTTCAGGGCTATGTCATATTAAGCTTGTTGGAGGACATTGATTAAGGTCAAACAATGTTTGAAGATCAAAAAATAAAATTTTTAACTCTGTGTTGCTGCATACATTTTGCATTCTTCAGGAAGTGTCATGCATTACTTTAGTCAGCTGAAACAGAAGAGACTGTGAACGGAGTTCTCTAATTCTGAGATGTCAGCACTTCTTACCATAAACTTATGAAAGATAAAAAAGAAAATGTTGACCTAAAATTATTAATCTAATGTCATAAAGTATTCCATATCAGTTCAGAGGAAACCATAACAAAAAAAACCCACGACTTGTCATTTTGGTTTCTCCATAAATGTCTGTCTTCGTGATTTTTCAAAACTTGGCATTTTGCCCTTTCTTTTTTTATAACATTTTTATGATTTGTTTGTGCCAGTCACATTGGCTTCTGAACATTTGAGGTTAGTCTGAATGTTTTATATTAGCAAAGAATACTTATTCGTACTCTGACTAATTATACAGTTTTCAAAATGCCCAACTGTAATCTTGAGTAAGTTAAGAAATAACATCAGACTCAAAATGATAGGTAGAAATTTAAATACAGGTTTCCATTATTGTTTTGTTATTATATTCCAAATTTTTTCTGTTATTGTGTTGTCCACTCCAACCACCTACCTTTAATTTCCAAGTGAGTTTTTTCTGTTCTTTGAGATGTATACCTACGTATGTATGAATGCAGAGTGACACACATAGCAATGTAATGCACCTAGTTACCTGCAAACTATACTTTAAATAATAGCTGTAAAACAAAATAGCATAATGCTTTAAGACCTAAGTATTGTCAAATGATTACTGTCATGACTACATTTTTTATGAAATCGAGACAAGCAGAGAGACCCCTGACATTTCACTGCAGCCCTATTAATAATCAAAATATTAATTACAGATAAGGAAAATATGTTGTTCCAAGAACACCTGGAAATAATTGACAAATGTATGCGACTTAGATCAGAATGTAATTGCCCTGATTCGACCTATGTAGCTTTTTTGAAAACTGACGTAGCTTGTTTAATAATGGTGTTGGCTACCAGATGTAAAACCTCCCAGGCCAGCTTCCTTTTCCATTCAAGCTCAGGCATATCACAAAGGCTCTCTAATATGAGGGAATACCAGTAAAACAGTGATGAAAACCATAGGTACGAATATCTGCAAGTGACTCACATGAAAGCATTTACAGCTTTTCATGCACATGTATTAAACCATAGTGGAAAGGAGCCTTCACTGAAAATGCATTAATTATTTGACACTGGTTTTCCTCAGATTTTTTTTTTTTTTGCTATGGGATGCAAGTGAAAGATTACAGCTGAAAAAATGATCATCATACTTGAGGTAGGCTCACAGAATCTTTTCTTATGTTCTGTGTGAAGTTGTCTTGAACCGAAACCTCTGCTCCTTAAGGATTAAGGGATTGAAAAGAAAAGACTGAAGCTGCTGTAATTTAAACCCAGCCATTCTCTAGCACAAAGGTGCAAAATGGACTGAGTCAATCTGCTTCTTTGCTAGTTCACCTAAGAAATAATTTTACCTTTTGAAAGTTTTATATTATTAACATTCCAAAGATGTCACTATCTTTAAAGGAAATTTATTCTCTTGATTTTTAAGCACGAGATCAGAGCCATGAGACATAGAATAGGGGAACATGGTTTCAAATTGCAATTTACAGCATTTCTGAAAAATTCCATCTATATGATGTATAGCTAAATCATAAAGATAAAATTAATCAATGAATGCCATGAAGGTGAGTTTCTTTTGTATAAAAATATCTTGTGTCCAGAAATTCTTGCAGAGTAATTTTCTGCAGCTATTTTAAAAAAAGGTTTTACATTACTAAAGAGTCATAAAAAGTATCAGATGAAACAAACTTAGTTCCAAGGACTGCAAGAGAAGAGGGAGCATTATGTTATATTGCAGATAATTAATACATTCACTAGACAGAAAAAATCCAGTTAATTACTGGGTGCATGTTAACTGATTGCAGGTTCTGAGTTTCAGTAACGAAATTAACTGAATTCACATTTCAGGTTGTTCGTTTCTTTTTAAAGTTTGTCACAAAGACTCATACATAATTCTAATCAAAACAAATCAAAACTTGTTTTTAAAAATTATTCCCAGTGGAAAAGCACTATATCCAGCAGAAAACAGAGACCCAGCACTGTGGTTTGGGCACCAGAATGCCGTGCAAGGGACCTGTCTTTGATTACTGGGTCTAATGCTCTCCTTGTCGATGAGCGCTCCCCGCTGTGACGCTCAGCTTGTGAGAAGAGAGCAGCTCTGCAGCTTTGGGGAACGCAGCCCCTCAGAGCCACTTCCTTGGAAGCTGCTCTAGTCCAGGCAGGAGTGAGCTCCCCTAACCCTCCCACTGGTGTATCGGCTGCTGTGGAGGCTTTATGTGGAGGGAAATAAGGGAGCTGGACTTCCTTGGAAGTTCGGAGAAGTTTTTTCCCTGGGGGAAAACACATAAACATATCCTCTTGCGATATGTGATTTGTATCAAAATTTACTACCTACAGGAGCAAGCGTAGCCCGTAGAATTACTTCTATCGACTTTGGACTACATTGTATAATTTCCATTTTGGTGAGGAAAAGTCACATAAGTGGTTACATATTTGTGTTTGTAAATCATCTTCTATCACTGATTTAAAATTGTGACCCACTGTTTATCCATACATTTGATGTGGAGCTAGCAAGCAACAATAATATGAGCTTGCCAGCACTTCCCATTTATAACTTCAAAGCCTAACCTGGAGGACCACCCTCTCAAGAGACAGAAGCAATTCATTTTCCATATTCAATGTGCTTCTCTTGAGAGAAAAAAACTGCCAGTCATGCCAAATTGTGTTGAATGATACAAGGGAAAGCTAGTTTTATCGCATGGGCAGCTGACACAAAACTCTTCCACTTATCTTAGGTGGGATGGGGACTGAGTTCAGAGATGAAAGGTCAGTTCTTTATCCACTAAGCCCTCTAGATATTCCAAAATCCCCAGTACATTACAAATTTGAACAGTTTAAGCTCTCTTAAATAAAAGAATCTCTTCTCGAGGTAAAGTATACAGTGTATATAGATACAGCCCAGGAGAAACATGTGAAAGGTCAGAGATGTGACCTTTTAACGTCAATAGTTTTATTTATTGACAAGAAGTCCAGTTTAAAGGGCTTAATGAAAAAGCAAGACAAGAATCAAGGAATCTGTTAAACTGCGTAAATTTGACTGCCTAAATAAATTGTACTGTGTGCCTCAGAAATTCCAATTGCCATTAATGTTTTCTGGGGCTTATTCTTAGCAGAGAAAGCAGCTTTAGAAATGAACAGCACACTGGTTACACTGACAAGCCACTTACTTGATTTTCCTAATATGGCATACAGCAATTGAAGTGGTATTTTTATTTTTCTTGATATTTTCTTTCATGTCATTTAATTATTCTGTTATCCCAAGTAAGAAAAAAATAGGTTGAATCAATATACACTTTGTATTTAGAGCTTGGTCTCACTGAAATCAGTAGAGAAAAACAAGACAGAATGGTATCGATAAAGATTTCTATTATGTATTTTATTTTATTTTATTTTATTTTATTTTATTTTATTTTATTTTATTTTATTTTATTTTATTTTATTTTATTGTGCTCCTCATATTTTTTCAAGAACACGCCAGAAAATTCTAGTTAGTATATGCATCGCAGAATAGTTGTACTTTATACTGTCTCTGTAATAAATTTTTTTCTGACATTGCAATAGTGCAGTCAGAAATACTCGGGTATATAGTATACAGATAATAGAACCAGTATATAGCTAATACAACTAGTACATTCAATCAATATAAATAATATTGATAATGTTCATATGAATAGATTTTTCAGTGGTCCTGAGCACTACCAGATTCTATTGAAACTATTGGGTGTTGTAGCTCAGATATTTGGAATATAAAGCCATTTAGACCTTAAAAATGCTTTTCCTCCTAATCAAGTGCAAGCTAAGAGTTTTGAAATTAAAAACAGAATTCAAAAACTTGATTCCTGCAGTACTTTGGCCTTTTGTGATGCTATTTATAGCCTAGAGCATTTTGTTTAGGTGAATCAATTATATACATCCTCAAGTGCAGGTTTTACATTCATGGACTTTTGGATTTTGTCATTTCAGTAATAATGCCTGATATTTTAGTTCAATTTTACAGCTTCTCCTCTGAAAAGACAACTGCCTTTTGTGATGTAGTTTAGAGACTTCATTGTGAATGGGCATCAAGACACACAAATTGAGAACAGAGTGTGAAGAAACAAAGCTGGATTAAAGATTGCCTTGAACTGATAGAGCTCTGGCCCAAGGACTCTGCATTCTTGTTTAAAATTCCTTGATGTTAATACTGATAATTTCATCTGTAGTGCTTTTTATGATTTTTTTAAACTGTAAAATGAGAACAAGACAAATTGGGAGCATCTATAATGAGAGAAACTGGATAGGCCAACACAACAAAGTGTGCTGGTACTACTTCTGGTAATCTTTTCATCTTATTCCTGTTTCTTTTCTTGCCAGTGTGCTGAAATGCCTTTGCAAATTTATATTGATTATTTATCATATAAATACTAAGTAATACCACACCTTTAAAAATGCTTTGCTTATGAAACTTTGTAGCCTAATTAATTCAGCAAGATGTCCTGTCAATATTTCAGACTACCGTCAGCATGACACCATCATTCTGTTTGATCTTTCGTGTCACAAAATATGCTATTTGTATTTGTATCTCACAGACATTTTTAATGATCTCTGAGGTTAGACAAACTATTGATGAAAGATTTCTTGATCAAAACAGATACTTGGTTTTATCCTTAGATAACTGTGCAAGCTTTAGACTACCAGCTTACTCACCAGCTTCCGTCTGAAGGGTGAAGCTTGTTCATGACACAACCTGTAACAACCTCACATTTGCAGGGGTTTTCTTCCTGTATTTTAAACATCAGTGCTCAGCCTCATTACAAGTGAAGCAGATGAACACTGAATCACCAGTTCTTTCACACCTGCGACAAAACATTAACTAGATTCTCCTTTGAAGGAAATATAGAATTGCTAGATAGATGTATCTCATTTCTTCATTGTTTAAATTATCTCATTGGAAAGAAATTTCATGCACAAAGAATATGTGCACATGCAACGAGCTAAATTATGAGCAAATTCTCTGGTGTCATTCTGTCTTATTTTTAAGAAGAGCTGGAATGTTCCTCAGTTAATCTGCATTATATTGTGCAGACTAGTTTTTATGTAGTCTCATCACTGTGGTGAAATGACTGTTTATCAAAGGTCAGTTACAGTCCTCAGAGCCTGACAATGGACTGAAAGGTAGGAGAAGATGAGTAATTTGGAACCTTAATAAAGAAATTTTGCTTTATTTGTGCCTAACCTTGAAAAACACTCACAGATTTCAACTATTATGCGGCATGCAGCAGTAAACTTCTCAAGGGCCTTTTGTCTGCACACCTCACTGCTGCCAGAGGCTCATTGTCTGCTCTTAGTAAGTGCAGTAATACAGGATGGGTGTTTATTGTATTTATTGACAAGTGCCTTTTGTTTTCCTTGCTTTTTTTATCCCCCCTCTCCCAGATCTTGATGAACATTCTAGCCTTCCCAGTTTCCTTTCTTTCATTTCATTTTAATAAGCATTTGGAGGCGTCTTTCCAGAAATGCCAAAGAAAAGAACTTTTTTTCTTCCTGAGCTTCTGGACAGATAATTTTTACCTACTGTGTGCAGCACTAGTGTTTGAAGCACACATTAAAAGAATAAATGGCTCTACTCCAGTTCCACATATGGTAAATGTGTTCTCCTGATACTGCCTTACCCTGTCAGATTAACAAATATATATTTCTTGAAGTTTGCAAATAGAACCAGGTAAAAGTTCTGATAAAATGAGGAAAGGTTTAAAGGTTTTGTTTTGCAGTCTTTTTTCTACAAAATGTTGGAGAAGGTGTTTTTATGTTATGGCATCGGGAAGAGTTGTATAAGATTGTTATTAAGGGAGCTTTAACCTCAAGGACTAAGTTTTAACATAGTTGAGTACTCACAACACTGAATTTTCAGCATCTATGAAAACACAGCCTCGATTTTGCTAGGTGATTTCTGAAAAAAATCAGAATGTGTCATCATCTCGGGGTGTTACTTTCTTTTTTTTCCCCAATCTCTAAATTGAGATAAATCCAGAACTTACAAGCATTCAGATAAATTTTGGAACAGATTGGATATCTTGGCCAAATAATAAAAATCTAAACAAATAAATAGGTAAACAAACAAAAACGCAGAAGAAAAAATATTATCTATTTAAATCCCTTTGCACCTAATGGCAGTCCAATACCTAAACCTTTTCTTTATGTTGAAAGGCTTCCCTATTTTACATGAACTCACAAATAGAACTTAGGTAAGTGTTGTAAGATGGATTCTGCTTTTAACTAAAGCCCATGTTTTGCTCATGCTTTTTCTTTGAACTATATATATTAAAATATCAGAAGTTCAAATATATTTTATTTAAGTAATCTGTGTCCTGAAATTCTGCATCATAATATAAAGGTGAACTGGGAAGAAGATGTGTACACTGCCATGGAAGTTGTGAGAACATGTTGTACTAGTACCTTAGCTGTCACTCCAGACAGTCAAATGAAGTAAGTCAATGGATCTATGGTACAGAGGTCAGAGTGGCAGTATTTCTGAAGAATTCAGAGAAGCTGTCTGGAGACTGCTAGTGTGTGAGATGGAGGAAGAAAGAGAAAGATGAGCAATGAATTCCCTAAAGCTATTCTCCTGAATGTGTTCCATAATAAATTTTAAATGTGTGTCATAGTGGGGTAGAGGGGTTAGATTTACTAATAATTTGCATTAACATTTGTAATATCTATTTTTTATGAGCATGATTGCTTTTAAAGTTTTGCAAGTTTATGTTCTTCCCCAATAAATTCAGATTTTTTACTGGCTATGCCATTCTCTGTTATTATATACTTTATCTGCATCTTTTATATATGAAATGAAGAGGCTGCTATATCCTTCTTACTCTTTTCTTTGCCTGAGTGCTTAACAGACAGAAACTGCTGTAATCTGTCACAGCATCAACCACTGAATGGGGGAGCGGATGTTTTCCCCACAGAACCTAGACAATAACTCTGGACAGGAGGAAAATGGACTAGCACAAGGATCTGATGAGAGAGTGCCTTTCCTGCAATGACCCAGCTGGCTCGCTCATGACAAAGCTTTTACAGGACATAACATAAATGAAATAAGAAGAATGAAAGCGTTAAACAATGTAGCAAAGGAGAGAGGAGAAAGAGGAACTTAAAGGAAGGCAGACTCTATCTGAGAAGAGGCAAAAGGCAATATTGCCTGTGTGATTGTTCCAGCCTTCACAAAGGGGATTGTTTGCCTAGCTGGGAGCCGCCGGAAAGGATTAGCAGTTTTTCAGGGCAGACAACACCCCCACAATCCCACCTCGGGGTATCTCAGGTGTGAAGTGGGGGCTTGGGGAGAGGGCAATGGTGCAGGCTCAATTGGCCAGTAGTGCCCTTGGCTGACATCGTAGTTTATTTGTGAGCTTATTAAGCCTGGCCAGTCCTTTGGGGGCACTCTTGGCAAAGGTCACAAAAGACAAGATTTTGCATAATGAATGCATTAAAATCTTTTTGTTAGTGCATGGGGAGCAAGAGGATAATGGCAATGAAGCTTTGGAATACAGGAAAGGAGGTAAAAGAAAATTAGTCCCTGAGGTAGCAAATATGATCACCATGTGGACTTGGGTTTCTATTTTAGCAAGTAAGCCCTGAGAGAAAAAAAAGTGCTTGGAAACATGCTGCCTTTTATTTAGATCCATAGCTACTGCACTGAAGGAGTATGCCACAAAGGGCAAAAATGCCCCTCCTCTCTATGACAAGTAATTTATATGGAGAGATCTCAGACAGTGAATAGGAAAGTATGAAGAATGCTATGCACATTTTGAAGATCTCAAAGAATGGGATAGGGAGAGAGGAAAAAAAAAAAAGGATACCATATCAGCATGTAGGCTATAAACTGTACTTAGTTATCATAAATTCATGCTGAAAAATAAAGTTAACATTATCAGATTTTGACCATGAGTCTTCTATGGGATTGATGTCATAATACAGCCGATAGGACCTAGATGCACCTTTCCTGGCACTTTATTAAAGACCCAAATTGGGTGGCAAGGATAAGCAAGTTTAGATACACATGTGAGGATGGCAGGGTCTCACAACTCAATAACCTGGCAATTTGAAAGACTCAGGGCTGATAAAACATAGATTCACCAGCTATCCGGGTCAGTTCAAGGGTGCTATAAAGAGAACCAAATCCCACTGAAAACAGATAAAGTATTACTCTGGTTTCTAAGGTACCTTAATCTGATGAAAGCTAGGTTGTGTGAATTTTTTAAGGGTTTATCATTCTTTGCACTGGTTCTACAGTACAAATATGCGATCTTAAGCAGCAAGAAGAAAGCTAGAAGAGGATTTAGGAATATAGTTGCTGGTCCATTTGAGCACATCAGTACTGTCTTCAGGTAAGTTCAGGCAGAAGGAAAAATCAGTGAATAACTACATCAATTTGCTAGAATATTTGCAATCAATCTATAAAGTTCTCTAACAGTCTTGATAAGGGTATCATTTTGGCAAAGCCAAATATAGAAAATTCTGGGTTTTAGTCATCATTTAGAAAAGCAAGTTCATATCTATTTGCAGTTCTTCAGGTATATCTTTACAATGCACTCATTTTGAAGTCTATGAGCACTTGCAAAGGTCCACTAATGATAATTTTGTGTCCTCAGAACTTATTTGCTCTAGCTTGTTTTGGAATTTTTGTTTCTCTAGAAAATATGAGTATTAAAGGATATATTTTATCTCACCTTGCCCGTTTGTGCCTTTGTTACTCACTTCTTTTATCTCAGAAGATGATGCCACTGCTAACTAGCTTCTACTTTTGAACAGATAGTTCATCAGCATCACTTGGAGTTCTGTGTTACTTATTCTTGGTGATTTTGCATTGATTTCAGGATCTAAGATGGTTCTGGTAAGGTGACAAACTCAACTCTAAATGCCTGATCTTTCAGCAATCTTTGTGTCATTTTGAAATCTTCTTTTACTAATATGCCTCAAGGATCATTATGCAATTCCAAGAAAATTCTTTAGTGGTAGAGACTGGCAATTAAAACTATTAAGATTTGAAGCTTTTGTATTTGCAGATAATAGGTGAAACTCACATCTAATTTTAACTCTCAGAGTATGCCTAAAGTTATCATATTACTCTTGTCCCATTTGTATTGGAAAACCCTTCTCTGGACCTAATATCCTAAAATGAACTTGTGTTCTTGTATAGTATCCACACATGCATCATTTGGAACAGAAGGAAAAGATGATATGCTGTATGCTGTGCAATGTGTTGTGCATGAGTTTCCAAAGCATTGACTGAGACAACCCACACAGCTATTCTCCCTCTTCTGCTGGGAAAAAAAAAAAAAAAAAAAAAAAAAAAAGAAAAGTGGATTAGAACCATTGGTTTGAGAAGTTGTTTGCTTCGTTTGGGGATTTCTTAGGTTTGTTTTTTTGGTTTGCTTTTTCTGATTTTTTTCCCCTTAATTTCTTGTTAAACATTTCAATTTTTCTAAATTTATTTCATAAATGGAGAAGTATATGAACTATCTTCACAGGTATGACAAGATATCTAAATTTTTGTTTGAACAAAATATTGTAGAAATTCTTAGCACATTACAGAAAGATTTTTAGCTGACAAATGAGGGGAATACATTGTTTTACAACCTGGACAACTACCTGTGTTTTATTCTCTCCCAATGAGCACTTAGAATTCCTGTCACTGTAACTAGAACACTTTTCACATCTGGTTTCAGATCACTGATAACACATTACAAGTTCATCAGAGCACAATGCAGATGAATGCTAAACTTATTAAATGAATGCTCTCAAAAAAGAGTTAGCCAGTGGTAAATCATCATCAAATGGAAGTGATCCTAGGAGGCTCCTCAGGGATCAACATTAGACTCAACATTATTCAACATTTTCACCCATGAGTTAAAACATAAACATAAATCATTCTTAGAAAATTTGTGGGTGGCAGAAAGATTGGAGAATCAGTAAATAATAATGAGGACAACACAGCTGTAAACTGCATTCTGAATTACTGGTAAAATGAGATCATTCAAAAAATAATAAAAAAGCCAGCCCATGTTGCAAAAAGATCCAGGCCAGCCCAGCAGGATGGGCATCTTTGTTCAGAAATACATTGACTGAGGAAGCTCTAAGTATCATAGTGAAGAGGTAACCACAGGCACAGTGCTGAAAAACAGCGCTTGAAAAATAGCATTTGTAATGCTATAAATAACCAAGTGAGAAATGGGTTCTAAAATGTGTATATCTTGTTAATGTGGCAATAACAAGACAAATAAAGAAATACTTTTCCCCTTTCTGTTGTCCACAGTTTAAAGAGTTTTGGTTTGTTGGGTTGTCTTTAAATATGGAGATGTTGTAAAAAAGAGACAGAAGACTATTCAACATTGGATGAAATGCCCACAGGGAGACACTGTAAGAGCTTGACTTATTTAGTCTATCAAAAAGAAGATTGAGCAGTGACTTGACTGGGAGGTAACTGTGAAAGTGTAAATACTCTCACAATGTGAAAACACAGAGTACTGAATTTAAACAGGCAAAGAAAGGGATAACAAGAACTAAAGGCTGGAAGCTGAGCTAAGCCACATGTTAACCATGAGTGGTTAACCACTGGAACAAGTTATAAAACGGTATGATCACTTCCCTATCTTTTAATGTCTACAGATCAAGATGGATTCTCTTGCTGGAAGCTGTGCTTTATCCAAACACAAGTTATTGGCCTCAGGACAGACCAATGGGATAAAATGTGAAGGCTGGTGATGGAAAGACCGTAGCACAATTCAATGGCCTTTCCTGGTGTTAACTGCTATGAAAAAAATACACAAATAATACCCTCTTTGTATTTATCTCAAATTCTATTTATTGTGTTTAAGACCAATTCTTGTATTGCTTCTGTCAGAGGTGGTCTAAATCTTTAAATTTTAAATAATAGTAGTAAAATGTCTTTCAAAAGTGTTCTAGAGAAGATGTATTAGAGTGAAAGTGGGAATATTATGAAAATTATTATTAAAATTAAAATGGTATTCATAGTTGTAGCAGTCTTGTCATAATGTGTGAGGAGTTAAGGTATCATTATTTAGTCCATTGTCTGAGCAAGTAGGTTCATATCAGGGCTAGTTTTGTTTAAACAAAATCTCAGCCTAGTTTTATATTTTCTAGTCATTTCTATCAGTAAATGGGTCACCTCCCTCTAACACAGCTGTGACAGGCTCAATAGTGCGGCTTCAAGGTATCATCTTTTCAGATGACAGAATAAACATACTCATTTGCTATTCCAGGATGAATGAAAAGGGTAGTGGATCATCCTCCATAGATAATCAGAACTCTCTCTCTGTCTGGGATTGGAAAAAACATTAACTCCAAATCACAGAAATATAAAATGTCTTGATGCATGTGACGAGAGCATCATCTAAATTTCAATTTGAACAAGGGTTGCAGATATACTTGACATATTGTAGAAAGGCTTTCAGCTGATAGGTTAGGTGCATGTACTGCTTCACAACCTGGGCAACTGCTGATGCACTGTGGAGTTGCTGGATTGAAGGATTAGGCAAAAGAGTAGGGCTATTCTGCCAGATACAAAGAAGTTTTAAGCCACTGGTAAATTAGCAGAAAGGGGGAAGGCAATAGCATCAGTCTATGATATGTGTTTTTCCCTAAGAAGAGATAAGAGAGTAGAAGTAATCAGGTACAGACTTGCAATTCTTCATAAATATTGTGAAGAGCGAGAAAGGCTTTTTTTTTTTTTTCCTTATAGTGAATCAAACAGAGGTCATGGATTTCTTGCAGAAGCTGATCAAATTTTATGATATTGACTCAGAAGTCATCAGTGTTAGAGACAACTTTCAATTAGTGAAGTAGTTCAAAAGTGTCCTAACTCTGCCCAGGATTTGACTTAATTTTGTGGTTTATTGTAGTTTAAATTTACAATGTTTTTGACCTATAGTACATAAATTTAAAAACAATTCTTTCTAATGTGGTATAAAATTACATCCACCAAGGCTACAGAGGCAAGAATTTTTTAAATACTAAACAAAAGAGGAGGAGACATGAAGGAAAATGTGTTATATAAACCAAAACAGAAATAAAATTATGTAGGACTGCATAATCTATGTTATAAAATATACTATTCAATGTGTTTAACTTGGCCCCAAATGCTGATTCCACTCAGCTTCCAAGATTACTGCACTTGGGTAGAAACTAACCATTGTCACTGCATCTCCAGGCTGAAACATGGACCTAAATATCTCTTGTCCTTGTTCTCTTTGGTCAGGAGATATCGTTGTTGAGAGACCCTTGCACACTGAGAGAAAATTCCTAACCTTTAAGCTATTGGTGAATGACATCCCAAGTTTCACTTAGTTAAGTTATCCCTACCTCTTTCTAATCAATGCAATGGAAAAGCAAGAAACAAAAAATAACCTGGTCTCTACCTCATGGATTTTCTTTTAAAAAATGTGAAGAACGTTCTTTGAAAACTTAAAGATTTTGTAACACTCTGTTCTTTTAGTCATCCTCCTTTTAGGTGTTCAGATATCACAAACACATCAGCTGAGTGAGCTCCTTCAGTATTGCCCTTTCCTCTTAGTTTTTCCACCTGAGTCACTCCATTTACCATCACATATGGGTTTTATAAACATTTGGGTTACCCACATTTAGGAAAGTCCTTCTACATAGTTATTTTTGTGGTGGTGGAAGGGGAAAGGACAGCAAACCAGAGTCAACCACTGGGAGGCCTGGGAGTCTACCTTCCTCTTACATAAAATTTACCACAATATCAGATGACTGGAGACACCACTGCTTTTTGGGGCCATGGTCTTAGCCAAATCAGTGAAGTTATCTTAGATATCAAAATTAACCTAAAAAATTGCTCATACATAAGAAGCAACAATCAGTGAAGGGGCTTAAACTTTGTGAATGGTCAGTCAATAGACATCAATAGATGAATTCTTTTGGGGCAAAAAACATAACTTCTGATAATCTATTTTACTCCTATAAAGCAAGGGAGCTGTTGTTCTGTGCAGTAGAGGAGTCTCAGTTGTTAAATATAGGTACGGAATGAAGTTTACTTGTCTGATGATAGCAGATACCACTTTCTTTGTGATAGAAACTTATTCCCACATAGAACTGTCAATTTAGCAGATGCTGAATTGCTGCCATGATCAAGATGAATGCTTGTTTCTTAATAAAACCTTGTGCTGGGTAAGCAAAGCAGTGGCCTTTACCTCAGGCACTTTGTTAATTGAACAACCAACTGATAATGAACCGTTACATCACTATTGCTTAAATAATTATGTTATACTGAGGGAATGTAAAGCAGCATTGTTTGGATGTAGGAATATACTTGGGCCCAGATATACCTTAGTATATATATATATAATATAACAAGCATATTATATCACATACTTGTTATGTGAAAGGATCTTTGTTTTGAAAACCAGTATTTTAGGGATAATTCCATTTTCAGATTCTATACTTCTCATTGGAGGTTTTTTCAGTAGATTTAATAATCAGATTTTGTCTTCTCCTTTCCAACATTCCAACAATCCAACAATTTGGGTGATAGGCAGGCCTGGCTTGATTGAATTACCTTCCCCAGGTCACACTTTCACATCTCTTTTAGAATTCTTCCTCTACCACTCTAATGTGACACTAGTCTAATCTCTGTTAACTTCAGTTAAATAGGGTAACTAGCACAAGAATTGTAGCATTGAAAAGTGGCTTAAACAAGAGACCAATAAGACTTCTGTTGAAAGTAAGTCTATCAATTTGGAGAATTGCTGGTGCAGTTCCTCAGGGAATTGTCTTAGGAGAAGTATTTGATCTCTTCATTAATGTCTTTGATACAAATACTGGGAGTGTGCTAATGAAATTTTCAGATGACAAAAACTTTGGCAGAGTTGCCCATACCGAGAAGAACTGGAATTTCATACAGGAAGAATTAGATGACCTTGACGACTGTAGTAATAGAAGCAAGATGAAATTTAATAGTACAAAGTGTAAGGTCATGCACTCAGGGACTAATAACAAGAATTTCTGCTATAAGCTGGGAGCTCATCAGTTGGAAATGGTACAGGAGGAGAAAGACTCGCATTTAATCAGTCAATCAGATGATGATTATCACTACCAGGGTGAAGCTGCCATGAAAAAGGAAAGTGTAATTCTAGGACGTGCTGGGATGTTTTTCTAGTCTGGTAGAGATCACCACTTCCACAAGGTGTTGGCAAGACTGCCTCTGGAACAGGGCATACAATTCTGTTGCAAGGCAGCTCGTTCAAACCCAAAGTACTTCGAAGAAAGAGAAAAGAGGTGTTGAGAACATCAGGGGACACCAGTAAAGCACCTCAACTTCTTTTGCTGTGGAGTTTCATCATACTCCATTGAAGGCTTTCAGTGAAATATTTTGAACAGTACTTTAAACAGAGGTTCAGTGGGAGTTCTTCATGCTAACATTTGTGTTTAACTAATGTCCTGCAGTATACAATTGTTTTCAACCAATGGAAAAGCACATCAGTAAGCACGTAAATAACAGTTTAGGGTAACTTATTTGAACAGATATTGTGAAGAAGACATCAGTGATTGTAAAATATGGACATTTTCATAAAACCTTGCACCTTCAAGTAAATGCCTTCAATTAAAATTTCTTAGAAGTACTGAAGAAATCAAGTACAAGATAATAGGAAAAGTTCTCTATTTTCCTCTTTGCAGTTGTGTAAGGACAACTACTGATGAACCTATTCAAAGTACAAAAATTTCAAAGTGCACAGCAACCACAAAATAAAATTTTACACCAAGACTGTAATGAGGATATCCTACAACCACTCCCTGTCTTTCTAACTGTGCACGAATGAATCAAGCAGAGATTTCTTTGAAAATCCTTTGTCCAATGGACTCAGTTAGACCCACATTAAGAGGCAGGAAAACAGCGTCATATTCATACCATGGCTTTAGGCATGTTCAAACAATCTAATTTATTCAAATCAGATGTACTTCCTCAATTCTCTCTTTGAAAAACAAACAGCCTGACAGTTTCATTTCTTGAACATGCAAAATATTTCATCGTAGCAGAAAAGATCAGGATTTGGAAATCACACAGAATTCTTGCTTCTGGAATGGTTATGCCAAAAATTAACTATTCAAACTAGTGGAATTCTGGATTTTTCATTACAATTATTAGTTTTTATGATTATACAAATAGGAAGGTTTGAAGGAGCGAGTAAGCCAACAAAAGGGAAAATAAATGTAAAAGATGAAAACAGAAAGGCCGTGTTTTGAGGGCAAAAGAGTCCAGTTGAACATCCTTTGTTTGTAGATGGTAGATGAGAAAGTCTGAAATACCATATGTGTGAAGACATATTTTCACATCTGAGACACGTGTTTAAAGACACATTTTCAAAACACACATTTTTAAAAAAAACTTCAAATGTTAGACTACAGATGTAATGCCAGTGTAGAAAGATACCTTTGTCCTAGATTTATGAGACAATATGAAGTATTGAAAACATGCAGAAAAGGACACGGTATAATGATTTCAAAGAACCCATGGGAAATGTGCAGAGGTCCACTTAACACCATTTTGTTTCTTGAAGTAAAAACACAGCATGGACTTCCTAGTGTTATTTTTAAGCAGTTGCTGTGTTTTTCTGATTAAGGATCACACACTTAGTCCTGAATTAATTAGAATATTTCCCTTTTTTCATTATATGTGTTCATTTTTTTCTTTTATTTTTAGGGAAATATGTTTGTAAGGTAATGGAATTATTTTATTCTCTGTCACTTCTGTTGTCTTGTATTTTCTGCTACTACTGCACTGTATATTTTTAGACTGGGAGAAAGGAAATTATATATAGAAAGCAATTAAGACCTAGAATTTTCAAGCTGTCATGGTAGGTTATGGAAGAAATCGTATCTTACGAGTATATAATGTCATTTCTCTGTAGTCCCACTGCCTATAATCCACTGCAAAAAATAAATAAAATCCTGGAGCAATTCTTCCTCTGCTTTAGTTTGCCACCTCACTGTTACAGAATGCAAAGGCAGAATTATAGTAGCTGATATATAAATATGAGCATCCATTCCTACATTTTACTTTTAACTTTTAGCAAGGGACAAATAATTGTTGTGCCTACATGGGGTACATTGCTGAGGGCTTGTAGGACTATGACAACCATCTCAGGAGCTGCACATTTAAGAGCAACACTATGACTTCTGGAAAAAGCAGGCAATATTGTCTTTTGGAAAGATTTGACTGCCTGGACATTAAAAAAAGCTTGGAAAATGACAAAATGAATATGATGGAGTTGTTATACATTTCAGAACATAAATTTGTAGAGAACTTGGTGGATTACAGCTGCTACTGAATGCATAGGACAAAATAAAAGTGTCAGCATCTATGTAGCAACAAGAACAGTGCATACAGTGTTTCCAGAAGATATTAGGGCTCTTGTTCTTAAACATAGCAGGAAGAAAGCATTATCATTCTGGGTAATGGTTTGTATAGATAAAACTGGGTTAATAAGCACTGCAAAGATAGACCAGCATAAGGCAAAATAAATTGAGGTTGAAAAATGGGTTCTCACAATAAGGTAGGCACCTAAACAGAGAGACTACATAGAACAGATAGACTGCAAAGGCAACTCGATGGATCAGTGTCTCTCATGTCGGGGCTGGGCAGGATAGTCATACACAGCAGAACAAGTTAAAATGGCACTAAGAGAAGAAAGTGCATATGGGAAAATGGATTGTTACCTTTGAAATGGACAAATGGAAAACCAAGCAATGACAAAAATCCCACTCAAGCTTTCTTAGTCAAACAACCTCCCAGCCCCACACCAAGAGTGAAACCAGTCAAACTGCCAGAAACTACAAAAACTTGCAGAAACTACAAGAAAGAGCGTGCAGAGTTTTTTACGAGGGAATGTACTGTTAGAACAAAGTGGATAATGGCTTTAAACTGAAAGAGAGTAGGTTTAGACTACATATAGAGAAGAAATTCCTTACTGTGAGGGTAGTGAGATACTGGAATAGATTTCCCAGAGAAGCTGTGAACACCCCATCCCTGGAAGTGTTCAAGGTGAGGTTGAATAGGATTTAGAGCAACCAGGGTTAGTGAAAGGTGTCCCTGCCCATGGCAGTGGTCGGAACTAGATGATCTTTAAGGTCCCTTCCAATCCAGTCTATGATTATATGATGAAATCAGTGGAGCCCTATATGTCACCGCTGACAAAAGTGACAACAGAAGTAGGCTGAAAATTTCCTGAGTTTGTTTGTACCAAAGCAAATTAAGTACACAGCAGTGTTGGGAGAAGGGGAAATTGAGAGACTGTTCACCAATTCTTGCAAAGAGGAAGACTATGGACAAAAAAATTGGACAGCATACACAGGTAAATTGCTGATGAAAAGAAGTGAAAAAAAATTAGGAAAGAAAAAAATGAAGGAAGTTTCTGAAGTGTAAAATGGGATGTTCAGAGAATTTTTTTTAGCGGTGTGAGTTGACAAAGAGAGCATAAATGAAAGAGAGCACTCAGAACAAAGACTGGGGTGCAAAACAATTTAAAAAAATGATTTCAAGAAATTCTAAAATTCATAAAAGGGGGGAGGAGAATATAAAAATATATACACAAACACACACACACACATATATATGCATATACATTTATATCAGTACCACCTTACTCTACTGACAGAGATGCCTATGTTCTGTGTTGACAGACCTTCAGTATGTTCACATCATGACTGTTAACAGACATAAAAACATCATCTTTAAAAGCAGTAGAAGTATTAGTGACTGCGAGCAGAAGCTCTAATCTCATTCTGACTTTTCTAAGTTGAAGATGAAAGTCATGCAGTTTAAAATTTTAATTTAGTTGTAGTAATTGCTTTGAGAAGTTTGTAATACTTGTTGAGATTTAATATTCCCCTGTGAAATCAATGGACATGTTATCAATAGTGTAAAAAAAATCTAAATTAATAAATCTTTTACAATCTGTGTTGCTAAAGTGAAGTCATCAATTGAAAATATTTCTGTTACTTTTCAGTGGTTTACAGTGATTGTTCTAAGCTACTATGTTAATTTGTTGACACTGTATAATAAACTCTGTTAGAGTTTTTTGTCATAACCTAAGAACACGCAACACTCAAGACCAGATCATACTACATAACCTGTACAAATGTCTTCTAGCAAAAGTGAAAATGGTTTTATATGAACCCATTGGATTTGATTTATGTGAAAATAGCTGTGATGTTCTGGTTAGAATACACTTCTAAATTTTAAAAAGCTTATTTTTCCCCTCGTTCTAAGGCATATGACTTTAACTAAGGCATGTAAATACGCTTTTTAAAGTGATGTGGGATGAAATTCAGAATGCCTACTGGCAAATTTTCAGCAGGAGAAAAAAAAAGCATCTGAAATGTATCTTAAATATATATTTAAAAAAATGCATTAGTGTCCCAGAATCATTTTCATTTCCAAATAGGAATTATGATGCTTACTTTGTCTTTATAACTGTAGCTCTGGAGTGCTATAAATACAGAGAACAATATGTAAGTTCTCAAAATTATTAATTTTCACCAATCTCCTTTTTAAAAAATGAGCTTATTTGTTTTCATTTGTTCAAGAACAAGTCCTAGACATTAATTTGATTTATATTGTATAAATGTTTGTTAGAAGTTCAAATTTAGAAAATATTTTCTCCATACTAAGAGAATTCAGCAAGGTATTACAGTGACTAACTTATTGGCAGCATTGTTTCGCCTTTAATCAAACAGTACATCTGTCATCTGCAAAAGAAGAAATTTCAGTACAGCATTTAAAAACATGTCTCAGTAGTTGAAATTACAGATCTTTTAAACCTATTAATATTTTACTAAGTTTGACCTAATAAAAGTAAAATTTAGGGTACATTTTAAGTATCCAGCTTTTATTTCCTATGTTAACAAGCATTACTGAGGTTGCTGTGATAACTTGTGAGTTTTTCCTTAATGGTCATATAAAGCTTTCATTAATGGACAGCACGAATTAGACCTTCCCGTGGGCAACTTGAACTCAAGTAGAGATTTTTATTAAGGGTTTTTTAATTGAATGAACAATTTTAATTTTTTAAAGAAGGATAGTTGCTTTTCTTCACATTCTTTACCCCATTTAGCTTCTCTGATCCTGAGGTGTTACTTAAGGGCATAATTAGTAAACATTTGGGGCTAATGCCAAAATATTAGAGATTCAAAGCCATGATTATACCTTCCTTTTAACAAAGCTTTATTTTGCTTTCTTGACCATGAAGACTGTAACAGACATTTCAATTTTGAAAGTTTCCAGAAATATGATGATTAAAACAAAATCATACATTTTTGCATTAAAAATTCAAGGCAAGTCAGTACAAAACTCAAAATTTTCTCTATGATACATGAATAAGATTGTATTTGACTTTTTTGTTATGATGGTAGTGAATTTCTTTGAAAAGTGTCTCAAGCTGATGAGTAAATTCTCTGTTTCTGCTTTCAAGAATAATACCTTATACCAGTGTCCTCTCTGATCATTGCAAACCCCAATCTATAGCACAGGATCTGGGAATCAGTAGGAAGAAAAACCTGTCAGAAGAAATGGTATCTAACAAATTAACCACCCAAACTATCTTCTTCATATTTTCAGACAATTTCAAGAATAGCAGAGTCAAGTTTATGCACTTGTATCTCAAAGCAGAGAACCCACTCAATGAAGATATCATTGAAATTATTAATAGTGATAACAGAAAATATTTTTGGTATGCTTTGTAGTCAAAGTAAGATGAAAACATATTATCTTCTCAGCACTGCCAATAAACCAACATGTACATGCTGTTTACAGCAATGACTAAACAAAGGCAAAGTTGAAATAGCCAAGGTTATATTTCATGGGAGTGATGGAAACAGTGGACATTCATACCAGTTGATCCCATATTCATATTTCATACTATGAAAGAGTCTAAAACTATTGTCAAACAGGGTAAGAAGTGATAGCTTTTCCTGAGCCACAAATAAACAAAGTAGTTTAGTTCAGCAAGGTCTGTATTGTTGATCTGTTAAATTAGGGGAAAAAGAGAAATTTCACTACTAAGAAAAAGCTGCTGTTTTATGAAAAAATTTTTATGGCCAGGACACATCTCTGCTCTGATTTAAAGTAAATTGAATCTAATTATGCAGAAGTTTCTGCTGAAGTTTCTTTTGAATACCATAGTTTTTACTTCCTGCGATAAAACACAGAATATTGTTCTTATGCACTACTGGGAGAAAGTTGGGACCCCGCTGTTCTTTCTGCTATTCCACTTGAACCAAATCCAGGGAAAATTGTTACAATGGAATTCAAAAAATCCCTCTTTATCTACCTACTTACCTATTTTTGCCTCGTGAGTGGACTGAATTTGCATAGATATTACCTCTAAGGTGTTTTGAGTGACTTGAATAATAGTCTGGGAGTAAATATTCTTAATTTTATCAGGCCGTTGTAGCTTAAATGCACCATTTGCTACACTTCTTAGGAGGAGAGTTCATGGCTTGGCAATGGTGGACCTTAATCCTTATCAGCTACCTTACATTCATTGACATGTTGTATGAGCAAAAAGGAAGTCACTAAATTTAAACTTGCCAAGCATATATACTCTGATCTTTATTCCTTACTGGAAAAAAGTTTATTAACTTTTTCATCTTGAGTTGTAGCATCAAATTAAGAAATATAAATCCTTACTTCTCCTGACTTATAAAAAGACAGCTGTCCTGAAGAGTATTCAACTGGAGGACTTTCTTAGGGATCAGCGATACATAAGGAAATTCAAAATTTCACAAGAGTTAACTGTGAGTGGTGTGCAGAGGCAGAAGGCAACCTGGCATGAAGTGAAGGAGCAAAAAGGAGGCAGAGGAAGAAAGGAAGGAACTGGGATGTTCTACAAATTCAGAGAGTATTTGCAAAATCTTGAGAGTCTCTGTGTGCTACTTAGACACTCAGAACATCCATTTATTCCACTCTATTATTTGCATTTGTCCTCATGTTAATACAGCTTCCTTTTAAGTCAGTGGACTTCTAAATATTGACATAAATATATATCTATAAATCAAAGGTAAATGATAGCATTTGTTTTCAAATTGCTTGGGCATAACATCATAAATATTGCTTATAAAATTGTTTTTTTGAAAGTTGTCCCATCAGCTTCTGCCTAGTCTTACTGTAGCTTATTCAACCTTTCTTTGAAATCTCATTTTAAAATAATGTTTATATTAATGATCTAGTAATAGGCTATCATTTAAAATAAGCCTAAATTATTAAAAAGAAAGATGAAGCCTAAACCATTGTTTTGAAAAATGTTTCATTTATCGCATTTCTTGTGGCTATTTAAGTCAGAAATTATATAATCAGAGTAAATTGCAAGTATAGTAGTCTGTTTTATCATTCTTATGAAATCCATACCAAATCTTCTAAATTGAACTTTCTCTGGGATTTCTGACTTCTGATGCTAAAGCTGCTTTTACAAATGTTTCTTCAAAGCTTTGTAATGTACTAAATATGAGATATTTGAGTGATATATTGGCACTATGCCTCCATCATTTTGTTCAGGGACTTGGAAACTAAGTGCAGATTCTTCAGTACTCTAAGGAAACTGCTCAGTATGCAGAGGTTTGAGTCACATGATCCCCATTAATTTTGATGGAAGTTACATGGAAAAATCTGTGTTGAAATTCATGGGAAGTTAATGTCAATAGAAATTACTCTTCCCAACTTTGCTCTCTGAATTTTTTGTGTCTGGCTACCCATACCTCTGTAGAGATACTGGAGGAAGGAGAGGTTGGAGCAGTATAAAGTGATTAAACCGAAAGCATTCAGAGTTTAAGTGGTCTATGGTGTGTGTTCCAAGGTAGAAAATAAGTAATCAATATCAAATGGGAGCAAATTTAGTTTTGATACGTTAGTCTCTTAAAAATCTCATTTGAAAGCATAATTGTATTTATCATAATGCATATTGTACATGTGTATTTATCATGTACACATTATACATATTTTTAATTGTGTAAAAATATATATTCATATTGATGTCAGATATTTCAATGAAGTATATCAAATGGATTATTATTACAATGAACAACAAAAAATATCAGAAGATGTGCTTAGAGTTTAGCTTAAATTGTAGTCAAAATGTAATTGCTGGATTTCTGAGAATTTCAAACTGAAATGAATTGAATCTGAATCCATTTTATATGCCTGAAAAAGGGAGGGAAGAAAAAAAAGACAAATTCTTAGGAGCGTAATTAGGACATATGAAAAAGTTAGGATATATGGAAAAAAAAAGTTAAGTGTTTAGCTTTGGATTCAGTTCCCGCCACCATTACATCTACAGAAATCAGTGGAACTAAACATGGTTATGAATAAAAGTGAAATATAGTATGAAGAAAAAGATAAAAATTTTTTTTTACTCTTACCCAGGTCTTAGCCTATTGACTCAGTGAACGTCAAATATGCTTTGAGAGTAGTTCATCACTGCCAAATATACCATCCAAGTGCAGTTTTTTGGCAGTATTGTATGCAGCTTGTATTTATTAGATAGGCAGCTATTTGAGTTGATTAGCTACAAACATTTCATGAAAAAGAAATAATTGCTCATTCACTATAAATACGTGTAGTTTTTTCACCACTTGCTGACTCAGCTTCATTTGTGGTCTGAGGGATGAAGTCATATGGGTTTTTCTTATTCCTGTTTTAATTTACAGCATTGGGAGGAGTAAGAGCAACAATCTGTTATAGCTTGCTCTTGCTCTCTTGCCCTGCTCCTGAGGGCAGAAGCTAGAGAATCCCTCTGCTGTCTAGTCACCAGGAGACTCTCTTTTGGAGAGTTAGGAAAGGGGGAGACAGCACTGATACCCGATACACTAAATACACACAGCTGGCAAATAACTTAATGAATGGAGCCAAATCACGTGAGTAAACCTGCACCCAAAATAGGACTTAGCAGAGATTGGGGAGCAAGCAGGCTGGCTTCTTGACTCTCTCCCCCCATGAAACTCATGAAAGCTGAGCTCATCAGTGCCTTTTTCTGATTTTTTAATTCAGCAGAACGAATGTGAACTTGTGGAGAGCTCTTTGACTGCTGGGCGTCTCCAAGAAGCAAAAATTACAACTGACATAACTTTTTACTGGTGCAGTTAAAAGATCATGGTCCTGAATTTCATACTAACATCGGGACCATTACTGTTTTACTGGTTTCTTTTTCAGCTTACTAATATTCCTAGGTAGTGTTCTGATCTGGAATATGGTTAGAGCATGGTCATGGCCTGGAAGGAATGAGAAGGAAATAGAAAATGACTTGGCCCCCAGCATGCAGCTAATGAGTCCATCCTTCCAAAAAGGTTTCTCTTTATAGGGGGAAATTTGGTTTTGCTATTGCCCCTTTTACTTCTTCAGGATGCATTGGAAAGGCTCCTATTTCAACTCTGATTGGCCTCCATGCTCCTTAAAAGTAATAATTACAGATCTTTTTCTCCTCTAAATATCACCTGAGTGTGAAAAGCTTGAAACACACATTTTTTTCTTGAGCTCCTATCTGATTTTTGACACAAAAGCTTAGAGTAACTCTACTTCATATGAAAGGTTATTGAAAACAAGCAGCAGAGACCAGGAGAGACAAGAACTATGAACCTGGAGAAAATACCAGTTACATAGATTTAGAGGGATGGGCACTGTCACAGTACCAACCACAGTGAAAGAATTAATGCAATTCACATTTGAAGAAAGAACATACTCAGAAATACAATTACACATGTAATAGATTGCATCAGACATATAGGAGAAAATCAAACTTATCAAAATCTGAAGCCATGTAATGCCATGTGAAAAATGTGGTTTGGTATGAAGTTTGTCCTTACTGTGTCCCAAAAACCCACAGCTACTTAGAAATCTATCTTCATTTTTGTATTTTCAGAGAATTCCTTTCAGATAAATATTTAATAGAACAGACTTCACTGTAATTAACAGATTAAAATGTGCAGAATTTGTTGAAGAGGATTTCACAGAATAAGATCAAATAATAGCAAATGTCAATGCATATAATCCATGCACGTACTTAACTCAGGATCTGTTGAGGGAAAGGAATACGTAGGGAACAAAACAAGGTACCCTTCATATTTAACAATACATTCACTCACAGAAGAATGCTTGGAAGATGATAGAAGCAACCCTTAACAAAAGTAAGGTTTTGCAAGTAGTAGGAGCTCTGAAAATGTGTATATATACATTTCATAGTAAAGTTTTGGGAGATGGTACATAGCTTCTAGAAAACATAGAGAAGCAACCTAAATAGAAAAAAAATCAAAGGTACAAGCAGCTGAGTGCCAGAAAAAAAATACAGATTACAAAAATTTAAAAATGGAGGATATTGCAAGAGAGAATGAGATTTAATCTTTGTTGATGCACCACAGAATAACCTGACCTGAAGAAACATGGTTGGATTTTTAACAGACCATTTTTTATAAGTTACTTTAAACGGCTCTTCTAAAGTGAGGACATATTAGCAGAAAGTTTATCTGCCAGTTACTCCTTTCACTTTCACTGCCTAGTGTAAACTGCTGCATCCCTCCTCTCCAGTGACACAAAGCAACAACTGGTGAATGTTTATGTACAGGCAGTCAAATTCCATAACTGGGATTGTTAAAATGGAAGAACTTAGCTTATATGGCAGTTGATATGGTATCCAGCTACTGCACAAGAAAGTCATTAGCACTGTGTTTTAACAAAATGAGATTGTAATTAGGTGCCTTTGATTCTGAAGCAGAATGAGTTGCACATTTCTGGCTGCTTTTCCCAAAGCATGACATCAGAGTAATCAGCCATAGACTGTCATTCTTTGCTCACCCCACATTTTTGCTCCATTAGTAACTCACAGCTAGTCCCTGAGCAAGATGAGAGTCTCAGTCATCAGTGAGCAATAAATATCTCTGCCAGGGATGATAAGATTTCTCAGAAACATAGCGTACTTTTTGGTTTATTCCTGTTTTCCAATTTCACAGGCTGTCTCTGTGTCGAAGTCAGGTCTGGATCACTGTTGAATTGTGGTTGCCTTGCCTCAGTAGGAATTAACAGTGTTCCTTTGTACTAGCCATCTTGAATGGAACAGGACCATCAGAATAGCTTGCTTTCCACAGTGTGGGCAGACTGTCCCCAATTCCCACCTGTTGCAGTGGCCCTATGGGTCACTAGTTGCAGACAAATAGGGGAACCCTCTTTCCTACAGTGGGCTGTGGCCACTGCAGCCTGGCTGAAGGACTGGGAAATCCTACAGTCCTGAACTTTAGCTTTGTTACCTGTACTCCTTCTCTTGGGATCTGAGCATAGTCTTGTTGGCCCATTGACTTCTCCAAGAACTCTGTGCTTTGAATAATTTTAGAATTGGGTCCAGAATCTGGAACTAGACATCTCAAAATGGAGATTTATGACTATATTCACCAGCTATTCCCCAAAATATGTGGTATTACCAGAGGACGTCACAAATGATGTGTGAAATGAGACACCTTTGCAGATTGGCAGTGCACAAAGAGGATGAAGAAAATGACATGTAATTATTACTGTGCTATTAGCTGTGATATTCACCTTACACAAAGACAGAAAAGTCCAATAAATCCAAAGGCTTTAGATTTGCTTTAAAAAGAATAAACTGCTTGGAAATTTCTTTCTAATAAATTTCACCAGAACATTCTTCCGGAAGAGAAAAGGGTCCAAAGGAAGAAAGGGAGATATTTTAAATTAGTTGACTCATTTTAAGGTTCACTCCCTTCTTTTTCTTTACTTGGAAAAATGCAAACACCTTTCAGACACATTAACTTTAAATAATGGGGAGGTGAGAAGGAGGGAAGCTATGAAAATACTAAAGTTCTGGGAGGATTCTGGATGTACCTCTATCTGTCAACATAATAGATGCAGTGTTGTTGCTTTTATAGACAGAAATGAAAACAGGGTATGTCTGCCAAAAGGTGGATTAAGAATTAGTTAAGAATATTTTTTTAATTTTATGAATTTGGGGTTTGTGGTAAAATATAAAGCATAATCTGAGAGACAAACTGTTGGCAAAACATATTAAATACAACTGAGGAAAGTGCCTGCACCAGTGGCTGGCATCAGTCCTGTAAGCTTCTCAGAGGTGGTTTTAATAAATTCAGAAAACCCTTACACATTTTGAGATAGATATGTCAGGCAAGTCAGAATCCCTCCAGTTCTGAAAGATGAATAGTTTTATTTATATATGAAATGTTTTGAAATGAAGTTATATGTGCAGAGAAAATTGAAGAATATTAATATTATTGAGTATTTTGTCTGCTATGTGGCAAACAGATTTTTTTACCTGTCCATTGGATGCTTTTCTTCTTTCTTTTTAATCGATAAGTGCATAATAAAAGTTGGTAAATGCTGCATGATAATTTTATTAAGAAAATAAAAGATCTGCTACGTAGCACCAATGTACACAATTTCAATCAAGAGCTGGCTAGCAGATCATCAAAAGATACATTAAAAAGAAAATTAATATTGAATTGTTTCTAATTGTATCCAGCAGGCATCTTTACTAGGCCCAGTGCTATTCAGTATTCCCAGCAGTGACCCAGAGGTGCAAGCACAAATTACCATGCTAAGGATCTGAGGATGACAGAAAGATTACTCTGTGAGTACATAATTATGAAACCAAGGAAGAGGAGAGGTCTTTATCAGCTATATCCATTGAAAGAAATGAGCATCTTAGGAGAGATGAATGCATAGTTAAACACAATACAAATGGATTTCACCCCCCAAAAATGGGATGCAGTGACATGGAGTGCCTTGATTCTACAAGGACTTAGGGGCCATCGTGGACCAGCAACCCAACATGAGCTCCCATCATGAATGTAATCCTTGAATCTTGACACAATTGTTGGAATAATGCCCACAGATCTGGCGTCCATATTTTAATGAAAATGATGGGAAAAAAATGGAGACTTCACAAAATTGCATTTTAAATTAACTTGAGAGCAGAAGAAAAATTTTTGCTGTGAAAGCATAAACTCAGTTCTTTAATTATCAAAAAGGAGGGCTGAGTATGACTTGATTAAAGTTTGTAAATCATGGGAGAAAACCCTCACATGCAGATTCTTTATCCTGAAGAAAATGTAACAACCAACCAATCACTTCCACCAGCACCCTGAATAAATAAATAAGTAAATAAATAAATAAATAGACAACACTGAAAAATCAGAAACAAAGTATTTTTTTACTCATGAAAATAAACATGAAACATATTGCCCAAAAATGAGGTATCATGACTATTGGCATATCATCAAATCTTGATACAAGTTAAAATTTCATCATAAATTACCTATTCCTTAGTTAAATGATAGTTTTATTGGACTTGATACCAAATGAATGAAATGGATAAAATTTAAAAGTCTTAAACATGCCCACAAACTAGCTGAGGTTAGATTTCAGAAATCCAAAACAGAATAGAAGAAGTAAGAGATAAAATAAAGATAAATTAGAATGATCTAATCAAAATTACATTGTCTGAAGATCTGTGGCCTGACTTGAGACTTTTGTTATAATTCTAAGTGAGCATCTCTGACTCTAAACCATATGCTCTACTGTGGTATGTATTGCACAACTATGGAAAATGTCTTAATGTAGGTATTTTTCATTCACATAAAATTGTCTGTAAGAATTTATATCCCAGCTGGTATGATGTTATACAGAAACAATATCATGTGTTGTTCTGCAAGCTGTGCATATGTTTAGTTTCTGAGGCCAAAAATCAGGATGTGGTTTGAAGAAAAGTGGGAGGAGTCAACTAGTAAAAGTGTTATACCATATGACAAGCTCAAAAAAGAAAGGAGCATATCAGTTGGGAAAATATATAGCAGAAGCAGAGACTGCCTTTACTGCAATAACCAGTGATCTGCTGTGCATATGTGCACATTCTCATACCACTGGAGTTTTAAAAGTATAGCTCTGCAACCTGTTGTTTGCATAGTTGGAACATCTGTAACTATACAGCAAAAATCACTCTTCTGTGATGCAATCTGATATGTTGTGCCAGCATTAATAATTCTGAATTTCAGCATATTAGATATATACCAAACTATTAAGACTCTTTATTTATTAGATATTAGATATTTATTTTTGTTATTGTTTTTGTTATTGTTATTATTATTATTTATTATATGGCTTTCATGTCTAAGACAGGAGACAGGGTGGTCATGTCCCACTGTAGATCTAGTGAGGCTTCTGAGTAATTTTCTGCTAGAGGGTAATGGTCTGCAAGTCAACTCAGTGGTTTTTAAGGGTATCAGAATGATAGCACTCATGATTTGGAAAGTGCCCAACCTGTAAATGATTTAACATACCTTGTCCTCAGGTGAGTCATTCATCTCCTTAAGTTTGAAAATGTTTTACTGACAGACCCAATTGGAAGCATTTTTTGATCCTTAAATTAACATACTAGGTCTCCTTGTGTATTTAACTTGGGTTAGAGATTCACAGTGCAGTGAAAGTAAACAGCTTCAATCTCAGTAGAACACATAATATATTATTTTTTTAAAAAATGAAAATATCGTCAAAGCAGTTTATATACATCTACTCTTGATATATAAACCAGTTGAAATAATAGGAAAAATAGGCTTTTTGAGAAAATCACAGCATTTTTCACTCCCTGACTGTTTTCTCTATTCTTTTTTTGAAGTGTGTTAAAATTTTCAGGTTCCATATGGACACATTTAGTCACCTAAACTTCTCTATTATGTTCAATCATGTTTTCAGTAATTATTCTTTTTAATTCTATGTTTTCTGACTGTATGATTAATAAAAGTAAATAATCACCAGATGGAATGAAATTCTGCTTCTTGAACTTACGCAAGTAATGCAGTTAAAATAACTTGAAATAACAACATACACAAATTAGTCATTTTCACAATTAAAACATAAGCCCTAAAGGTGCTCCTATTTATTTAAATCACTCTGGGTTTAATTAAAGATAACAAATTGTTATCAAAAGTTAATCTCTTTTAAAGACTTTAATTCACCAACAATTATAACACATCCATTTTATCATACACTAATTATGGTTCCTTCTGTTATAGTAGGGCCTGATACTTTTGGTGGCATCTTGTGAGCATGTCAGTGATAAATGACAAGCATTTCATATACCTGTGCTTCAGCTGTGAGCTGGCACCTACCACTGGCAAATCTGCAGGTAACAGACACTATTGTCCCTTCAGTGATAACCTAAAGAGAAAAATGTTGCATTCTTACTTTTGATATTATGATAAAACATCTTAATTCTGTATCTGATTTGTTAATTGCCTTTTCTACCCTAAGTGCTGGAAGTTTCAGACAGGAGTCGAATTATTTTAAGATTTTTTTATGTCTCTAGCCTTAAAAACTTGAGCCCTTGTTCCAGGCCAGAACACATTTCAAGACTGTTTGCAAGGGCACAGAGCTACACTCAGGGTCAAGGTATAAGATATGCCAGAGGACAAATCTTCTTTACAGTCCCATTGCATAGCTCTGTGGTGACAACAAGCCACACCAGAGCAGAGCTAAAGGCTGGCAACATGGGGCAGGGGTCAGGAGATCCTAAGACACACCACACCTTGCCCGTTGTCAGAATATACGTGATTAGTACTGCCAGAATAAACTGTGGAGAGGCCATTTGCTTTTGTATTTTATACTTATACAGGTTTTCTACAGATTCCACTAATTTCTTTTTCTGTATCATAAATATGTACAGCCATATCACAACATGTCTGTTTCTGTCACCAAAATTCTCTACAGGAGATTCACAACACAAGGTGTTTATTGTTTTATTTTTTAATCTTGTTCTGTCAAGAAATAGTAATGAAATCAGCCTGCTTATCTAAGGGGAAAGCCATGGCATTTAAGATGTTAGCCAGACAAAATGTTGCTGAAAGTTTAGTAGCGGAAATACAAGATACGGGCCATACTAATTTCAAGTTTTTGTGAGGATGACAGAATTCTGATGATGATGGGATCTCCTAAAGAAAGCTTTTTTATTCACAGCAGCCCACATTTCTATCAGTCTCCAGAGACCTGCACGTTTCTGAGAGGATATCAAAACCAGCCCATGCAAGAGCTTAAGAAAAAAAAAAGGCAAACCCAAAATCACCCCACTTAAACATTGCCCACACTGCCCTAGAGAGCCATCTCCTCCAAGATGTGTAGTCCAAACTTTTATTTTAATATCATGAGGTCCAACAGGCAGCTTTAAATACCCTATGAAACGTTTTTCTCTTTCATTGTGAAACTTCTAGAGACTGCACAACACTGCAAAAAAAGGCATTATCATCTTCTATTTGCAGACAGGGAAAGTAAGATTAAATGCCCAACATAATTCTGAAGCAGCAGCAAAGAACAGGCCCGGGATCATTCTTTCAAGCTACCCCAACACTCTGTCAAACAAATCCTTTTTTCCCCTGCCTGAAGATTTTCTTCGCTGTGAAATGCCTTCTTTTTTTGTTTTCTCTTTTTTTTAAGAAAATTAGACAATTTCTCCAGGTTTTTATTTTATGTTATCTTTATTATTTCAGAGATCCTCTCACAGTTTGGAAAAATAATAACTTTCCAGGCTGCATTTATCCATTTCTGTTGAATAACCTTGATGTCTTAGTGCTTCCTTTGTGAATGGAAAAAAAAGTCATTATTTATGCTTCCTCTTAACATCTACATTCCCACACTTAGTACAGAAACTCTTACTGATATGTCTGTAAATTGTACTAATTGTCACTAAATTCAAGGGCTTGAATCAGGAAAACATGTCTAAAACAGGAAAGGAAAAAAAAAAGACAGGGCAACATTAAAACACATAGATAAAAATTTACCTAAATTTGTAACCAAAAACATACATAAATACTTAGGTGGAAGGGTGATAAAACAGTAAAATTCATTGCATGAATCAATAATTTTCCTTTAAAAATAGTCTAGAGTCCTAATCAATTAAAATATAATCTCCTTCGGTTTAAAACAGTCTTAAGAAGGGTTTGTCCCTTCAATTCAAAGATTTGTCCTGCAAGCTCTGACAGTCGATTTAAGTAGTCATTCATGCAAGCAATGACAGAAACATCCCATCTTCCATGTTGCTCTGGTAGGACAAAAATCATATAATACAACAAAATAGAATTTAAACAATTTTAAAACAACAAGACTTTTCTGCCCCAGCCTATGTCCCATTTCTTTTAGAGCTTCCAGAAGCCTTAATGGTTCATAGCAGTGGGCAACAAAGAGTGACCTCTGAACAGCCAGTTCTGGGATTTAGACATGTAAATAATTTTTTCTCTTCAAACTTGAAAATGAAGGCTCAGTTCGCTCTGCCACCACTCATGGGGCTTTGTCTGATGACACAGACGTAGAAGCTTTGAGAAAAATGGAAATGTTAGTTGCCAGAAGCAAAACCGTGAGCAAATCCTGGTAAGTGAGGTCTCTCATCCCGCTGCAGGTCACCATCTCCTTTCTGTCCCTTGCCTGGTGGTGGGGGCTGTTTCAGTGCTCCTGCTTCGTGCTGTGCTGGATCTCGAGCTGGCATTGTGACGTGCAAGGTTTGTTCACATGATTACAGGCAAGAGAAGCTTTAAAGTACACAGCCTGTAAAATTCCGGTAAATATGCTGCTGCATATTTTAGAAGGAGCTCCTTACCACATGGTTCACAATTAGTGTGTCCATTTCAGTACTAAAAAGATACCTAGGAAAAGAAAATGTATGTGTAAGTACAAAAAAAGTATCAGAATAGAGCACTTAGACTGAATAATTAATACCGTTTTATGTTTTGCAACCATATATTTTAATCATCAAAGATGACTAAGGCAACAAATTCATTTTTATTGACAAGGATACATTTCTTAAGTCACCATTTAAAATGGATTTTTATGGCTGGTCTTAATAACCAAGAGGCAAAACTATGTTGCACTACATGAAATACTGAAGATACAAGTTAAATGACCAAAACAATTCTCTAATTCACTAGTCAAAAAGGCAAGAGAACAGTTTTTGAGGCAAAACAAAGAAAGAATTGTCCTATTCTCCCTGTATCTATCACTTTAAATATGAGTAAAATCACCAGTTAGTCTAAAAATGTTAACAAATTTACCAGGCTTGCAACACACTACAAGTTTGCATTATGAGTTTACACAACTAATGATCATCATAGGTCTGCTTCATAATGCTAATTTCAGCTAAAGCTGAAACAGCAAACATGTTTTATACCAAAATATAGCATTTTCTCACTTCATTTTTACCGGTGAGTACACTTTCTTCTGCTTCACATGGTTCTACCTCCCCTCACATTTCTTCACATCCTAACATAATTAATTATCAGACTACTAAAAAATATTTTAATCCAAATAATCCAGTTTCCTTTTAAGAAATTTTCAGTAGTGTGCTTAATAGTTTAAGCAGAAATATAGTCAAAAATATTTTGCTCTCTTGAGGCATATAATAGTTACACACAAAAAACGCCTTCCTATAGCTTCCCATTCTACCATAGTTGCACCATGAGGTTTACATAACATTTAAAAAAGAAAAGGTTGTTTCATGATTCTGCTTGTATCTTCATGATTCTGTGTGTATCTTGTGTCCCTGCATCGGCATGAGTTTATACTTTGTGTAAGTATAGCCTGACTATGCTTTCTAACCACAACAGTGCCAGCTACTAAAGGAAGCAGTTTCAGTCTGTCCTAGCTTAATGTCACAGCCCAGGCAGAGGTTACTGCACTTCAGAGCTGCCACTGAAGCTGCTTGTGGGGACACTTCCTTACTCAACTCAGCCAGGGTGTACCCAACTAATTTAAACAGGTAACTCGTCAAAAAAGATAGGGATTGCTCTGGGAATGTAAATTCTGGTCCCAAGAAAAGTGATCAGAAGCTTAGGGCAAGATGAAAATCGCAGTTATAGATAAGAAAGATACAGTTAGAAGAATACATATTATCAAGAACCAAGTTAAACTGGTTATATTTTACTATCATAGGACTGCTCCACAAATAGATGATTTTATATTTGAAAAGTGACTAATATCACTAAGGTAATTCCCAGCTACTGGTAGGAACTTTACACGGTGAGTTAGTACAGTGTAAAGTGACTTAAGATCCAAATATGCCTCAGGATGATTTCAACAGTGACTATTTGAAAAGAATACCCCAAAGAAATCCACTAAAGAGTCCATTCTTTAAACATTCCCCAAAGAATTTCCGTCAGCAAAACACAGAAAATGTTAAGCAATAATAACTAAACTTCTGTAAAACAAAAAGGAAACTCGTATTCTATGGTTTTCTTACCTGAGTTGGATAGACAGCAATTCATAATTGAAAGATTTATTCAGAACTGAATATGTAAAACTCTTAAGAACAGTGTTAAAACACCTTACAGGCCTCAACTCTCTCCTTCTTTTGTTTTCATCACTCACTGCAAAAATACTCCATATTTTTCAGTTTGCTTCCTAATGTACTGGCCAGAAAGAAATAAGTCTACCATGAATCTTTTTTTTCTTTTTCTTTTCTTTTTTTTTTTTTTTTTTGTGGTTGGTTGGTTGGGTTTGGTTTGGCTTATTTGCAGGGAGCTTTTGTGATTAGTTGGGTGTTTGGTTTGGATATGGGGTTTTTTTTTGTTTTCCTTAAGTTGTGCTGCATATTGCTGCCTATTTGGACCAGGCAAGCTTTTATTTAGTACTCTCTATACCTTATTCACATCTGTCAACAAAAAAAGCACATCGCAGTCACACACCAAGGCACAAGTCACAAAACTCACAGAAAAGTAAAAGAAATGATATTTATATGTCATTTTGATAGTCAAGGGAGAAGAAGTGTCCCAGTCCCTCTTTCTAAAAATAATGCTTCATACAGGTGTCATCTCTGTATTTTACTGGAGTTATCAAAAGAAAAAAAGTTGTCATTTATGGAAGTTGCTTCCTGCTATTGAAATAAAATGATGTGCTTTAAATCACAGTTCAGTTCTTCCATACCTTTCTTCCAAGAAAATCACGCTTACATGTAGGGAAATGGGAAAAAACAGTTTTATTAACCCACTGTCAACCTCTCTCTTCTACACAAATAACATAGAAACTCTCCTCTGGTCATCTATTCCTATCAAAAATTGATTTACAGTGTTTGCTGTGTCTTAAAAAACCCAAACAAACAAACAAAAAGAATAGAAAAGAACAAAACCAATTACTCCTGCCACCCATAGCAATGATGAGCTGATAAAAAAACTTCACCATATTGTCTTGTCAGGCATACCTAGTAGAGATGAAGAAGTCTCTAATTAGGGCATTAATTCCACACTGCAGTGCAGTTGCAATGCAAACTCCCATTTACTGACAGGTGCAATATGTGGGTGCAAATTTCTTGGCATCAGCAATCTACTCCTTTGCATTTACATTGCTAAGCAACATCATTGCATTGATTGACTTATGTACAGTACTACACTTTCACCTCTTAGGTTCACAAAGGAAAGATTGATTCCAATTTCGGTGCCACAGTTTTAAACAGATGCAGCACCAATGAATTAGGTGCACTTACTCCTAATTTACAGTCATGGAAGAAAAATAATTTTCTTGATTACCCTACTATTTAGAAAGCTCTAACTCTTTTGGATAGAATAAAGTTACACTGGTCTAAAACTCACATGACAGTCAGGGGCACAGTTACATGTATTTTTCCACAAGAAGATGGCAGCTGTCCTCAAAGTGTAATGCAAGTTAACTAGGAAAAGGTGATTGACTGATGCTGAGGTTAATTGCTTGTTGGCATGCTAGAAAGCCTATGCTAACAAGTGCTGCTTATAACTAACAAGTGCCAATTATTTCCTTATATTCCAGTACACATTATAGCATGCTAGGCACTATCCAAACATCCAGAAAGATTCAGACATCCCAGCCCAGATCTGATAAGTTAATGATTTAAGAAAACTGTGCAAGTTGCTGATGAAAATGGGTCAGTGCATGTTGCTTATCACAAATGTACAGCTCTTTATGTAATGCTACGACAGAGGAAGATTTTGTTAAAGCTATCAATGCACTGAACATATACTCATAATGAAAGTATAAACAGTTGTCTGGTCATAAACTTTATTTTCTCTGTTGCTGATCAAAAATTTACACTAGCAGATAGTGCTTACTATGTCATTATTAGAAGCCTGTGGAATCTTTAAAATATTTTAATCCTGTTTCCACATCTTTGTGGGAAAAAAATTATATATATAATTGGTGACCAACTGCACATACAAGCCTGACAAAACTTCCCATTTAATAGGTAGATTGTTATGTAAAATATTGCCTAATATTTGTATAATGCATTCACCTGGCTTGAAAAAATGCTGAGAGAACTAGAATGCATAGCATCATCCATTGTTAAATTGATATTAAATTCATAATTTTGTTGCTAAAGCATCAGTAAACACCAATTTTAATTGCACTAATAAAATATGAATTATGAAAGTAGGATTCTAGTGACTAATACAGATTTTCCCTATGATGATAATGATTTAAAATAAGATTAAAAAGTAGCATCTCCTCAAGAAAGAGGAACTTAATGTACCAAAAATTATAGTGCAAAGCCAACCTGCCCCCCACCTCCTCCTATACAAGTCATTTACCTTGTATCAGTCAGAATAAAACAAGAAAAGTTGATCTGAGTAGAAAACTTACCAATCTTTCAGGCTTTCTTTGTGAGAAATCTTAACAGTGCTTGGTAAAACTGCATGTCTGGTACTCCTTGCCTAATTTCAGACTAAGCATATGTAATGGCATCACAATGTAGTCGCAAACTTGAAAGCCTTTGGAAATGCATTAATTGTGAACGTTGGGGATTTTAACACTTTTCTAACTGTTAAGATGCAGAAAGTGTCAAATATGTTGGTAAGCTGTTGAAAAAGGTAAAAAGTGACTAAACTGTGGTTTGATCTCTCCTAGTCCTGCAGTACAGGGAACATTTCCGCACAATGCTCTCTCAAGAATTCAAAATAGTGCAAATAAACTTCAACCATATGGTTTGTTAGGTAGGCACGGCAGCTTAGCACAGCATTGAAAATATTTAAGAAAATCTAAGAACATGAAAATTGTATTTGCAAATATTGCATTGGTATTCCTAGACTGTTATAGAATAGATACGTGCATTTCTGTACCCATCAAACACTTAATAAAAGATAACTCCTCTAGGTAATTTGCAAACTACAGTTTCATCTAGATATATGTCAGTGTAAATCAGGAACCTTCAGTTCTCAGTTTTTCTAAACAAGTGTGCCATAATCTTTCCTAGCCCTGTTTCCATCAGACCCTCATAAATCTACCACATTGCTCTGTCTCCTCAGAATGCAGTCAAATTCACAAATATTTGAAAGGTATAGTGAAATACACATATAGAAAGTCCATCATCCTAGAAGAAGTTAGTAATTTCCTTCACCTGCAGTATATATTTCATTTTAACACATCTTTAATAGACACCAACTAATCATGTTTAAAGGCTACCTCTTTATTATTGCCCTTTATCCATAAACTGCTCTTTTCAGTGACCTTAATATATAAGGTGAAGATAGGCAATCGTTTGCTATAAACGCTTACATATATGATTTTGATTTCAGTATATGTAAGGTAGAACTAGTTGGGCTGGACGCAATTTTCTTAATTTACAAGTGCCATTGTAGAATATATATTTTTTGTTCTAAGTCACCTAACACCCTCAGAAATACTGATGACCCTAAAATTCAATGGCTTTTTTTTTTCTATATCTTGTATTTTGTAAAAGAATAAAAAACATAATGACATTTGTAATTTCAGATCTTTTAAGAACAAAGTACTATGTGAAATTCATAATACAAAAATTCTCTTTTCCTGGAATTACAGTTTTGTATTTATTAAATGCGTTCACAGGCTCCCTTAGGATGTGAAATGTATGGAAATATATGTGCATTACTAAGGAAAGAACTAAATTTATTCTTTCCCCACATCATGCTCTTCTTTGCAGTAGGGGTTTTTAATTCAACACAGAGCTAGAATGAGATGGAGCCAATTTCTTGGTCTATATGTGTGACAAATGCTAAAAGTGGCACAAGATTAACAAATTAGTTGATGTATATATCTTTAAAGATTTTTGACTATGTCCCAAATCAAAATGCATGCTTATTTGAAATGAAGATTCCCTTAGAGTTAAGTATTAGACAGTAACCTTATGAATTCTTGTAATTTTAGGACAGAGTGATGCCATGTCTGGCAACTAAAGAATAGCAACCTGAAAAAAATTGTCTAAGAAGGTTTTTATGGCACATCACTCCGGTAATAACAACTTTTATTCCAATAAATTGTATATTTTAATAATAAAATCTTATCTTTAAATAAGAAATTTACTTTGAAAAAATTAATTATTTCAGTACACAGGTATTTCTCTTAAGCATGAATATTGACACTTTATTAACTATCAAAATATGAAATTCTCTCATGCTAAGCAATGTTTCAGATAGAAGCTTTTTTAAAAATGCGTAGAGGGAGATCTACTAGAGTATAGACACGGGTGTCATTATAGAAAGGTTTCTTTATGATGGTTTGAAATAAAAAGTATGGAACTTGACCTTTTTAGCTGACATAGTAATCACCTACTTGATGTAATCCAGATATCTAACACCAAACAATAAAAACATCTGTGACAACAAACCATGCAAACCTCATGGAATTATTCAATTTTTTTAAAGAAAATATAGCAATATTTAATAATCAGATAAGCCTGGATTGGTCCTTCTTATACAAAAAAATTTGTGTTTTGCAAATGCTAGTTTTAAAGGGCTATAACTTAGAAGTGAAAGTTTTTTAAGTTTGCATGCATATGTTTTGGAGTTACCTCATTCGCTCTTCTTTTAGGACCCTGTCATAGTGCACCTGTTTTGCTTTTGCTTAAATTACATCAAAATAATAGCTTTCTTTAGAGGAAAAAAAAAATCATACGCTTCTATCATCCAAACATAATAATACACTAAAAATTGAAGAGGAGCCATATTCAGGTTGCATGTCTCAGTCACCCAATCTCCCTTTCACGTATCTGTTCATGTTGACAGACTATGTCATAATACATCAACAGAGAGATCAGCATAGAGGAACAAAAATTCATCTCCTGACAGCAAGAGGAAAACTTATTTCTACTATTAAATTAGCAAAAATATACCAATATTTCACTACCAATAAAGATACCATGGCTAAAAACATTCACCATATTATAAATTTGAATGAGCATTGGGAATTTTTTGTTTCAATAATCCTTAAACACAAAAAAAAAAAAAAAAAAGGAGGGGGAAGAGAGTGAACTCAAGGATGTCAACATCTTTACAAGCAAAGAATTGACTTCTAGTAAAATGTGCCGTTACATTTTGGTTTTGTTACTCTTTTAAATATTAGTTCTAAATATTCATTTAATTAGAAACCACTGAGCACTGTTTTTGCAGGATTCTGTTCTGACAGAGGCTCATCCTTATGAGGTCAAGGAGATGTGTGGAAAATGCTCTGTGTCAACAGAGTGCATCAGCCTCTTTATATCTGAAAATTTTGACTCATGTAAAAAGTATTCCAGCTCTCTCATTGCTAGATATAATTTTAATATACTATATTGAGCAGTGGTGTATCACTAGGAATTTAACAATACCTGGAATAAATAATGTCTTTTTGCAGCCTGGGGCAACATCTGCCACTTATGCATTAATTCTGCCCCTGTTTGAACACTCTACAACATATGCACTTCTCTTTTGTCTGTTATCCTAGAGTTGTGTTATTCCCAAATATTGACATCATCTACTTTTATCAGCACTAACTGCTCTGAAGCTTCCTAGTCTCATGCTCAGCTCTATTTCTTTCTATTGATTATCTTCCTCACTCCAGCAGGTAGCTAGCCAGCGAGGCTGTCCTGAGAAATAGCTTCCAATGACTTTATACGCACAATTTACACGGAATTGTTTAAAGAAGATATTAGCCTCAATACAAATCAGTGAACCTCATTTAGTCAATACTGCACAATTCAGCTGTTGGCACCCTGTCACATGTTAGCCTTTAAAGTCAACTACCATACCCAATCTGCACATTAGCCATAGTATTTAGTTTCATATTAAAATGAGGCTAGTTTTTCACTTTTCTTTTTGAAATCTATTCAATATATTTTCTACATCACCTCATTGAACCATATGATAGCAATATAATTTTAAGTATAAAAACCTGAGATTAAATGCTTGATTTTTGACAGTGTTCTTAAATATAATAAATTCAAAGGGAAATACTGTTAAGTTAAAATGGAGTGTTTTTCATTAAGTCCAATCAAATGGTAGACAACAAAGGATCTTTTATTTGAGAATATGAAGTGAAAATGAAAACCAGAAAACCTTTACTAAGAAAAGGTCCAGCTAAATTATGTTGGAAGGAGGTCTCCAGATTGAACCTGGGTGTTTCTTTTGCTAAGAATGAATTAAACTAAGATGCACTATGGGAGAACAGCTCACAAAAAAGGAAAACTTGTGCTTTACAAAAATGAAAACAGGACCTAAATACAGCTGCAAAGAAAGATCAAATATTAAAAAAAAAAAAAAAAATTGCTACTGTAGCACCTAAACTATTGAAAGAAATTTGGGGGATTTTTTTTACCCCTTTTGCATTCCACAGCAGGGTTCCAAAATCCTAGTTGGACATTTATACAAAAATAATCTTTTCCTTTTAGCCTAACAGACTATGATCTAAACTATGATTTAGGCTACAGATAAAAAAGATAGATGAAAAATAAAATATATGTGCATAACTCTAAACCTGTTACTTGGGAAATAAGACAGTCTTTTGTTTTCAATCTGTATTAGACACACTTGTTCTACCGTATTCAGCATATCCATGATGTTTATATTAAAGTTTCTGTGTGCATCCTTCAGCAGTAGGAAATAAATAGGTATTGTTTCTAATTGTTGGATCTGGCATATTTGCAAAGAAATACTTACATCTTGCCTAGTGTTGCTCTTATAAAGCATAAATTCAAAGACAACCTGCAAGGATTTGTGGCTATAACATTTTGCAGGAGACAGAAAATAAAAAGAGGTCTGGGAGTATAAAGATTAAAAAAAAAAAAGGGTGAATAAAAAGACAACAAAACAGATATCTCCACTTCATAATATGTGGTCAATATTTTAGAAAACGTAGAGGAAAAATGCAGAATCCTTTTTAAGTCCTGATGAGCAATCATCTGGACTCACTGATACGCAGAGGTACTGACACCGATACCTTTTGAGAGAAGGTAAAAATTATCTGCCTAGTGAGCAACTGGGAATATTGATATCGGACTATATCTTTATTCTGAATACCAGTAATTTGAATATATAAATAGAAATGTTTTGCATGACCTCTGCTACCTTCTCTTTTCCCTTGAAAGCTGAGGTTCTGAGCCCCAGGTAGGAGACAGATGCTGAAAGATGACCGGTCTGGCCTTCCTGATACATCTCTGTATGCACACACACTCTCTCTCACCTACACACATTTCTTGCAACCTGATGCTCCTAGAAAAGCTTTTTCCTCCTTCTAAATTTCTTCAAGGAACATTTCAGAAATCGAAGGGAAAAAAAAAATAAAAAGCAGTGAGGACAGAAATAGCTGCATATTCAAACAGCAAAAAGGCAGGTGTGGTATGAGAATTCCCACTCTTCTTGTCTGCAGTGCTCTGCTTTGCTGTTGGAGGATTTGATGGGTACTTTTCATGGGTCTATATATGCTTATGATAAGTGTACTTGGAAAGAGAAACCTTCCAGGTACTGGAAGGTTTGGCCTATTTACTTGGGTAGGTCTGCTTTTTTAAGATAAAATTTACGTTGTATTTCAGCTGCTGTCTTCTGTGCATGGGCCTACATATTAAATTTTTTTCCCCACCAATTACATTAGTAATCACTATATGAGATGCAAATTCCTTCACTTATTTATTATATAAATTACATCTTGGCAAATCTTATATACATTCAGTACTTAAGCATGTTATAATTGTTCTACTGCAAAATTTCCTCAGTACTATGTTAGTACTTACTTCAGTCATGTCTTATAAGGATTGATAGATAGAATCACAGTTAGAAAAATAGTTAATTCAAAGTTCATTTCTAAAAATCCTACCTTTTAAAGCTAACTCTGTGCTATATACTAATATGTAATAAATATTCTGGATAAGCAAGTGTACAAGAAATAAGCATACAATGATCAATACATTCTGGGTAAGATGCAGCATATAGAGTAAAACAACATATGCATTCTGAAAGTTTACAAAGTCAGTTTGATGTAGCTGTTTTCTTAAGGTAATAAAAATATATTCATAATTATTACCTGTGCCTCCTTTCATCATGACAGGAAAAAACCCCACAAAATTTCTTACCAGTCCTCATTCTTTTATGCTCATTTTTTAAGATGCATGGATTTACTATGTGCTTAAGTTAGGGTATAGGGGTCACATTTTTCATACTGTCTTAAAATGGTAACTGGGTGAAAAAAAACAAACCTAGGAAATAGATAAGTATTTTTTAATATTTAGGAGAAAGAGCAACTTCTGTACCTGAAACTAGAAAGCATTTGTAGCCCATTATTTTCTTTTTAATGCAGATAGTTATACTTGCAGATCTCAGGATTTCTTTAAAATATGTTCTTACTACACAGAAAAGTGAATAGGAATAATTTACAGCCAACTTTGTTTAGCCATTTATGTCCAGAATATACTACTTAAAATATCTAATGAGGAAAAACTATTGTCTTCCCTCTGAAAGAATAACTATTAAAATATTATTATATTATTTATCAGTAGGCATTGCTAGTTTCTTTGCTTGATTAGGTTTTGATTAATGCTCAGAAATTTAAATTCAGACATACTTAGCCTCTGATTTTTAGACAGATGTCAGTCAGCATTAGTATATCAATTTTTTCATCAGAAAATAGAGATGCTTGAAACCACTTCAAAAAACATGGAGTTTTCTACATGAGATCATATTATCAATGCTAATTATATCCTTAAGATAAGCAGTAACTGGGGCAAAGAAGGGAATCAAACTGTTTACAGAGCATGTAAATCTCGACTGGACATAAAGCTGCCTACTTTGCTTCCTGCTTTCCTTCTTCAGTCCCACAGTAGTTTATTTAGTACAGAGAAATATTTAAAAACTATTAAAGATACTTTAAACAAAGATACTCATGATTAGCTTGGTATTCATGTTTCAGCATAACTATCCAGGCAGCAGTGATTGTGTGCCAGTGTTAAAAACACACATGTAGCATGTTCTTTGTGTGTGTCTGCATGCTTGCTTAGGCAAACATTTCATCACCACTGAGTGTGTGACTCTGTGTGCGTGTGTGTTTATAGCCTAGTGCTAAAAGTGAGAGTGAGGACTTAGGGTGGAAATGAAGAGCATTTCCTTTTGCAAGAGCCCCACTTGACCAAAGTCCTGCCCTGCAGTTTGAGAGAGAAGGGTGGGAAGGGGCGCTGCAAGAAAAGTCCTACACTGCAGCCCACTGAAATCACTTGTAGTTACCAAACACGTTTTAAAGGAAAGTTTTAGATATTCAGAGCTTAGAGTCCTATGAGCTGTATTAAAGGAATCACAGCTACACAAATCAGGCTTACTATTAAGACTACCTTTCGGTGTTTAAAGTTAAGTGGCAAACCAGATGTACCATTTCACTGCAATTCTAAAGATAATTCTGAAATGATGCTCAGCTGGCACAATATGTTATTTTGTGTTCACAAGATGAAGTGGAATTTAAATTTTAAAAACCGTTAAAGATTTTGAAGAGTTTTGAGGGAGGCCTATTTACCTTCCACCTAATTTAAAAATTAGTCTTGGCTGTCTTCTCACTCCATCAGTCCTTGAATCAAAATTCCAAATCAGAATCTATTATTTTCTTATTCATGTTAAGCAGCATTAAGTAGAGGGAAAGGATTTTATTTACATTAAGGAACCAACCTTACAATTTTCACACAGGAAGAGCACCCTTTAGAGGCAATAGCCATTTATATTTCTAAAAAACCCAAAAACTAATCAAACAAAAAACCTCCAAACAAACCAGCTTTCATTTTTCAGCATTACTTAGTACCTTTACTTACATTAGATTTCACTGCATTCCAGAAACACACCAGAACAGAGCACAACCTGAGTATCAGTGTTCCTTCTCTCCCTTTTTCTCCCTCTCACCCACACCATTCTGATTTTAAATTTGCTGGAGCCCGTTCAGTTTATAAATAACCTTAAACCGTTGAACTGGTTGCTAGTTTATTTAAACAGGAGGCAATGTTATTGAAACAAATCTAGTTAACAAGGTAATTAGCTTTTGCAATTTTCCTCAAAAGGCTTGAAACCAGCAGTTCATCACAGCACTGTACAAATAGCAGTATGTAATGTTAAGCCTCTGCTTACAGGGGTTTCTATCAAAACTCACTGGTCATATTACCAGCAAAGGTATTGTTTCCAAAAACTATCCAAGGGCCACCAAAACCTATTTATTCACTTGAAGTGGAAGGATGAAAATATTTTCCAAAAGTAACCTACTATAAAATGTAGGCTACTGCTGGTGTTGAAAAGATGGGCTTAGAACCACAAAAATCCTTTTTCTTGCCTCCACAAAAGGCTTTGGGCCTAATTATTTTTAAGTATAATCCAGCCAACATCTTCTCATGCTTAGCTGCACTGAGTGACACTATTTGTGATGCCCAGTCTGCTGAAACTGAGCAGGTTGCTGTCAGTTTAAAAATGACTATAATAAAAGTGACCATGAAGATGGATCTTGTGATTTTGCGTTTCTAATCAGTCATCTGTGAAGAACACTTTTGCTTTGATTCAGCAGACTGGTGACAGCCATGATTGATAGTGCATGAGGATGAAAAAAGGTTATTAACTGTCTTCCTATTAAACTCAATGTATTACCCCTCTAGGTGCATCTCATACTTTAACTTAAAGTACTTACTCAGGTAAGGTCAAAAATGAACTCTATAAACACAGTATCCATCCTGTTGTAGATGAACCAAGAGCTCTAATGCTAAATTTTGAATGTTCAGCATTAAAGTATATCTGAATCCTGACACCTTAATTACTGTGCCAAAACCAAACACTGAGCAGACCTTCGTATGCTTCTAAATATGTATCTATACACAAGTAATTTTGTATGAAACAGGGACAGATCCGTTGATTCTGTGTGTTGGTGAATACAAACACACAGACAAATATGTTTTACTCACCATAATAGTCTCAAAATAAAAGTTTGAATAATGGTATGTTAATGAAAAAATACGTACAAGAGAGATATGAAGGATCTGGGGGTTCAAGTATGAATCTTACACAGAAAACAGCATTTTACCTGCTTGTAGTTAACTCCATTGTTAACTTGATCAAGTGTGATTTACTAATTTATGAAGGCTTCCTATTAAAAGAAAATACAAATATTTTAGTGTAAATATAGAAGCATCTATTTGTTGCCTTACAACACATTTTAGTTTTAGTTTTTATTTCCTTTTTACTGATGACAATACTCACAACTATCTACTGAAAAAACAAAGGAAAATGGCACATATCTTCATTTTCAAAACAATTATTTGATGGAAAAACTGATTCCTAGAGTACTTCTAATTTCTAAGGATGTCACTGTGAAGAGATAATTTTAAAGGAGCTTAAGGAGAAAATAAGTGAAATACTTTTCCTGTGTTCATTTTTATTCCTCCTGATACTAGAAATGAATTGAAAGGGCAAAGTTGTCCACATTGTGTATGCAGGTTAGCATCTTTTTAGATTCACAAGTTTATTTTAGGAATTAGGTGTTTTACAAACACTTCTTCAGAATCAGTAGCATTTTAAATTTTTTAATTTACCTTTATGAATAAATTTCAGAGGCTCTTTGAACTTGTTTAGGTACATCTTACATTGCAAGCATTTTCTCGTAAAAATAAGTAGACAGATCAAAAGTCCTATGACTCTAACTACAGTGTGGGCACTTTTATCTGAAGGAATATACAGACACACTTGTTTAAAATAAGCTCTTTCCACATGGTATATAAGATCTACCTGCAAAATGCATCTATTCTGTATTTTTTTCCAGAGTATTAAAACATCCTTTTAAATTTATAGTTTTTTCGTTTTATAACAGTCCTTCATTTTCTCTTTTACATCAAGGATATTTTTTGCACTCATTAACATCATTTCAGAGGGAGACAAGAATATCATACTAAGCTAGATCCTTTTGGGGAAAGAAGGAAAAAGTATCTCTATCTTGACTATTCTATAATGTACTGTTATGCACAAAGTCTGCAGCCTAAGTAAATATTTTAATTTTTTCAAGGTGGTATTGAATTTATATTGTCCCTGTTATTTTTAAACAATTTCTTAAAAATTATTCACAGTTGGTTAAAAAAAATCCAGCAAAAAAATATATAATCTACCTAATATGATGATGCTATCACATGAAAAAAAAGTATTAAACAATCTTCTGTAACATCTTTATTTCTGGAAAGTGTGTTCCTTTCAGGTGTGGACTTGGGAATAGGCACCAATTTTGCCTTCAGTAACATTTCTGCTTTATAATAAATTGCAATCCTGTTGTAGCCCCGTGTGGATTTACAACTGGCAAGCTTTCTCTCTGACAATTTGGGGTCACTGTGGATATAGGTGAGGAATAATTTCAGAGGTGATGGAAATATTGACAGAATTTAAGAGTCCAAGTTCCCAGGCAAATATTTGTAAAATGTACACTCCTATATTGAGTTTTAATTAATAAGACTTCTGGATTATATTATTTGCCTTGTTTGTGCATTGTATTTTCTCTGAAACTACAAAAAATATTAATTTCCATTTGTGCCTCTGTCGGTACTATGAAACATTTAACATAAAAGTTATCATTCCTTCCTCAAGCACATTTAAGCAAAGAAGAATGTTACAGTTATTAGAGGCTTAGCTAAAAAAACATATAGCATGCTTTTAGCAAATCAGAATTATATGACAACATTTGTTTTGGGTAGCCTTATGGGGGCCTGGAACAGATAAAACCATTTTATCAGACATCACACCCAACAGAGGCCCTGATGGTAGTGAGAGTTTCTAACAACGGGACAGACTTACGTATACTCACTCGAGAAGGGACTGGCAGGATCCAGCCCCCTCTGTTCACTTCATGTGTGTAACCTAAAGACAAGAAGTAAGTCTGAACATAACCCCAGCCATGTGTAAAACAGCGAAGACATTTCAGTCAGTATGGAAGAAATTAATGAATTAGATTTATTCCTCCGGCTTCTTTAAAAGAATTGTCACAAGAACTAAACAGAAGATCCCAATTAATGAAACAAAGGGAAGTTTAGGGCCATTTAACCTGGAACAATCGTTTCCTCTGGCTAAGGTTTATATAAAACCCAGAGCAGGCCTGAAATGTCAACTCTAGTGCTACCCTTTGAAATCCTGTTTTATTCCAGCACTCACTACACACACGAAAGCAAATCCTTAAACTGCAGGCTAAGTGCATGTGGCCCAACCAGGACCATACAAAGGCGACACACGTAGCATGTGTCACAGCCAGCAGCACATGAGTGACTTCGCCAGGGGGGATCCCTCATCTAGATCCCACTCCAGACAATCAGGACACAGCAAGGGAAGAGGAAAAAAAAAAAAAAAAAGGAAAGAAAGAAAAAAGAAAGGGGGGAGGGGGAGAAAGAGGGGGGAAAAAGAGAGACTAGCAAGAGGAGCCAGACTCCAAACCCCACCTCCTGCCCCAGACTAACAAGGGCAGGTAGACCGGCAGGGAAAGCCGGGCACCTCCCGCGGAGGGGACGCTGCCGCCGCCAGCGGGGCGCAAGCGGCGAGGGGCGCCCGGCGCCCTCCAGCGCGGGGCGCGGAGCGGGGCCCCGGCACCTGCCGGCCCTCCGCAGGGGCCGCGCCCCCGCCCCCGCCCCCGCCCCGCCGCGCCGCGCCGCCCGCCCGGGCCGCCCCCGCCGGAGGCGTCGCTGCTCCCGCGGCGGGCGCGGGGCCCCGGCGGAGCGCAGCGCCCGTGGCCGGTCCCCGCGGGGCCGCCGGCGCTGCCGCGGCGTGCGCGGCTCGGGGGCGCTGCCCGGCGGCGGCGGGACGCGCCCGCTCCGCATCCCCGCCGCCGCTCCGCGGGCTCCGCAGGCTCCGCGCACCGGCCGCGCCGGGCCCCGCAGACACGGCGCGGTGGGAAGAGCGGGGCGGGTAATGAATTCCAGCAGAGAGCTCGAGAGGAGGCATTTCTCAGAGATCTGCCATATTTAACATTGACCACACTAAAGATGTTATTAGCGACGGAGGGGTGGGGAGGGCACCGGGGGATGCGATAAGGGAAAATAGATAATGACACATAATCCAAACCAGAAGTTTGAAACCAAGTTAGTTCGCTGAAAAGAGCTCAACTTTTTTTTTTTTTCCCTCTCTCTCTCTGTCTCTCTCTCTCTCTTTTTTTTTTTTTCTTTTCTTTTTTTTTTTTTTTAATATGCTGGGACTGAAAGACAGAGAGATAAACTTGTTAAGGAAAGAAATATTCCTCTAAGCAACCGGGTAAACAAAATAGCTGAAGTGAAACAGTGAAGGAGATGGGGGTAGGGAAATGCAAAGGACATACTACTATTTAGAAACCCCAAAGGAAATTGTAAAGTAGGAAATGAAAAGGAGGAGGAGAAACATTTCTGTTGTAAATTAGAGGGAAGAATAGCGGGAGAAAAGGGGGAAATAGCTGCAGAAGGTCTGAAGTAAAGCAGCACTGAAGATTAGCCAATGTCTAAAATATTTCAACTGTGGAAAAAGCGCAGTGTGCTCATCATCCCTTCAGCATGGGTGTGTGAAAGGGAAATGAGTAGGGATAATTACTAATATAGCACATGTCCGGAGGAACCAATCCAAAATAAGAGATAAATTTGGCTGGTGAAGACAGATAGGAAAAAGGCTGGAAGAAAACTTAGGAATACTGATACCCGAGAGGAGAGGAAGAGAATTAAGGGAGAAAGGTTTCAAAAGTACAGGGAAACTTAGAGAATCAGCCGGACCGGGAGGAAACTGCTACGGCAGAGATGGGGCGAGAGAATCAAAGTGAGAGAGAAAGAGAGTGGGAAAGAGGTTGAGGGGAGCAAATATACCTGGGAGAGGGAACAGTTGGAGCGGATGGGAAGAAGGAAAGCAGGAGCGGAAAACTAGGAGAGAGGGAAGGAGGGAGAGAGGGAGGGATGTGGGGAGAGAGGGAAGGAGACGGAGGGAGGAGACAAGGGCTGAAGTCTCCCAGCCTGGGGAAGGTGCAGCAGTGAGTGAGAGAGAGCTCACTCGGAGGGTTAGGTTAGATTTCCAGAGCTCTTAGAGCTCATCGACCAGACCGCTGGAGTCACTATTCAACCCGAGTCCCAAACACACGCCTCACTAACTACTTTACAGCCACTTTCATTGATTTTCTTTATCAAATAAACATAATACCCGTTACAGCAACACTTCCTCTTCGCGCAGCCAGAATGCCACAAGCTGATTGCTGCATTTCTCCGGCTTGCAGTTCCCCACCCTCCACCCCTAAATAAATTGTGTTCTTTCACTTAAGTGGTCAAATACATTATTGCTTGCGCAATTTTTCTGTAATCTGGAAGGTACACTGCCAGCTAGGCAAATTGTTTAAATTATAAGGTAAAAGGTCCCCATTCCCATCGCCCTGGTGTGGAGAAATAATTTTCCCCCCATAAATTCAGAGGTAGCTTATATATTTACATACTTATTTACCGCGATTAAGAGGTAACTTAATTTAAGGGGTGATGTCAAAGCGAACAGTTCTGCCTTAAAAACTGCAGGAAAAGAATTAACGCAATTTTACCACATGCACCTAAACTGTCACTTAATCTAAGCATTTCAGCCTCAAATTTCAATTTTATTTAAAAAATCCCCTAAAAGTAGCCCCCTTCAAAAGCTGTTTTTGAACTAGGCTCTTCCATATATGTCAAAGGGCTGTTGAATTATTCATTATTATAATTACTATCATCATTGTCATTATCCCTTTCCATGTGGAAATAATTTTATTATCGTAATTTGATATCTGAAGAATTTCCTGTTAGTCGTTTGATAATATTTTTTTTTCTACTGAAAAGAAAAGTTTTGCTTATAAATGAGAGAAAAATATTTTAAATGCTTTTATGTTTACTATAGATTTCCGTTTATCTAATCGATTGGAATGCCAATAAATCGATTAAAGGTTTAGTGTTTTACAAACAACCATTTTGTGCTTTTTGATTTTACGTTCTGAATGATTTTAATAAAGCTAATGCTTTCTCTGAGCGTTTGTTCATCCCAAATTTAATATTCCATCATTTCTACTATTTACAATTGTAATTTAAAGTGTTTCTAATGAGAAAAATAAACACAAATAAAGGAAATAATCTGATGAAATTACTTTGTGCCTGTGGTCAACATATTTAGGCAAAGCCCTTAAAAATCTTGGTGAATTATATGCGATCATACAGTGATTGCAGAATATTAAATTAAACTTAGATAAATCCGCATTGAAGGAGGCAGCACCCAATCCTGAATTTATTTCCCATTTTCTATAACAGCATCACTGCGCTCCTCTCTTTGCAATGACAATGTGCCAAATCTAGGCATTTTGAAAACATTTTCCATATGCTTTAACTGGAGACTGATAGACAAAGAAGAAAAGGAGATGGTCTTTTTTCTCTTGAGGTATATTTCCCTTAACTTTTCCTCCAACCTTTTCTGATCTTCATCATTTTTTTAAACAAAAGTTTGAAAATCATTAGGACCTTTTTTTTTTCTTTTACTTTTTTTTTTCCTTATCGTGTAATCAATTCCTGAATTGTGGGGTTTCAGTTATGCTTTAATGCAGGACTATAGAACTGTCATTTCTATACCTTGGCGGACAACGTTTTGGGGAGAAATCATTGATTCGTTTAGTTTTCGCTTGCTGCTTTTTGTAATTGAAGATGGTTTTAATTATACTCTTTTTTTTGTAAGTCAGATCAGATGTGCTGCTTGCTTGCTGGAAGGTTTTTTTTTTCTTCTTCTTCTTTTTCTTTTAACGGTGCTTTTAATTTATGTGTAGTTTTTACGGATAACACAGAGGTGGTGGCTTTTATTTAGCTGTAAAATCCACACGTTTTCTTTGAAAACTTGGCTCCTTGGGCGAAAATAACTTTTTCTGGTTGCTTTATAATCGCTGTTTGTCGCAGAGGTAGTTTAGCATATTGTCTACACAACAAAGATTCCTGTTTTATTGGCAGTGTGGATTGCTGGATTTAGGTATAAATATTTCATAACTTTCCTATTTCTGCAGTAAGATCGGTAGTTTTGTTGGCTTTTTCTCCTTTTTGTCTGTCTTTCTAACAGAACCGTTTTATTTCTGAAGTCCCTTTTTGTCCTTTTCCAGGATAGAATGTAAAATTTTTCCCTTGGATATATCACTGCTGGAAATATGCTCTTGGGCTTTCTGGAGGGGATGGGGGGGAGCGGTGGTAAGCGGTCGTTTTCCTTTATTTGCATAAGAGCTGGTGAAGTGCCTGTGAAGTTGGTGAATTGCTATTGTTTGGGGCTAGTCCTGACTGTTTTTGTTTATAAACACTGGGGTGGTTGCCGGGAGGGGAGGGAGGTCAGAGCACTGTCAAAGCGCTGACCTCTGAAAGCCCAGAGGGCGCCTGGCTCCTTCACCCTCTCCTTTCTCTCTCTCCCTCTCCCTTTTTCTTTCCCTTCCCATCCAAGGCCAGGAGCTCAGGTTCAGGGCATTTAATCCCCGCGATCTGCCCAAGAAAGGAGCTGAAAAAGGGCTGTTAAGGCTCCGGAGGAAACGCCGGCAGCAGACTTAGACCTGGAAGGCTTTTATTTATAGTAATGTCCGGGTGCGCGTTTTCGTGCGGCTCCAGCCAAAATAACAACAAGAAGAAAAAGCCAATCGGGATCGGCACTATTTAGCTCAAAATCTCAGCGAGATGTCTATACTATTCGGCTGTGATTTTTCTCTAAGGTCACTGCTCCTTAGACGCACTTTCAGTAGGTGAATGCCAAATCTGGGGCAGTGAAGGCAGAATTGAAATGCAGTATGTTATTGTTGTTTTATTTCTTTTCCGAACAAAACTTTCCAGGAATCAGAGCGGGGATTTTTGTTTTCTTTCCCTCCTCCTTCTTCTCCTCGCGCCCCCCCATCCAAACCCGCCCCCCCCCCCGCCCCCCCCGCTTTTTAAGTGTGTAGTGGAATGTTTTGCGGGGGGTGGGGTGGTGGCGGGGAAGAGCGATGTAAATTAACAAAAGATTTGTATATATGATACCTGCAAAGAAAGAAATTATTAATAATAGCCAAATGCTTTGGGTTCAGAGTCAATTTCATCTCGGGGAAAAAAAAAAAAAAAAAGAGAAAAAAAGAAAAGAAAGAAAAAAAGTACAAGAGATTGCTATCAGGTTTAAGTATGTTTTGAAAAGAAGTTGCTGAGTTAAACAAAAATGTTAGTTAACACACTGCCTTTGTCAAATAGCCCCCGGGAGGAGAAGAGACAACAAAAAGGAGAGGAGGTGGGGGCTGGGGATCTGAAAGTGTCTGTAGCTCAGATAAAGGGTCTGTAACACTGAAATCTTGTAATACCTCGTTTCAAACTGAGCTCATCTATAGACTTAGGGAACGCAGTAAAAAGACATGGATCCCCTTTCCCTTGGGTTGGGGTCTGGGGAGAGGAGAAGGTGGGGGAAGGGAACGCTTATTAGGGAATTATGTCGGTTTATTAAAGAGGGGAGCGGCTATGTCTGTAATTATGCAGATCCTTGTGCCCCTGTGTGTCCGCAGCGCAGATTTAGGGAGTGAAATGAGCTTGACGGGGAGACGTGGTGTAACAGAGCCCGGTTTGGGCTACGATTTCTTTGTCTATTGTAGAATGGTCAGTGTCGGCTCTGGCCTCCACCAGCTCCGTTTCGCCCAGGCCAATAAGTTGTCCTTGGGGCTAAGGCTGGAGATGATAAAGGACAGAAAAGGCTAAGGATTTTTTGAGTTTGTGTTTTTTTGGTTTTTTTTTTTCCCCTACCCTTTCTTTGAAATGTAACGTCACTATCAAGAGCTTTTTGTGGTTTCAACAGGAGGCTCGAAAAAATCCCAAAATATGTAACGGTGCCTGCAGGAGAAGTTCGAAGGGAGTGGGCGGGGGGTCCATCGAGACCAGAGGAGAAGAGCTGAGAGGTTAGGCGAGACTCTTCGGGGGCGATCAGCTGAGCGAGAGAGGGAGGAGAGAGGGGAGTGGGAGCGGAGCCGGGCCGGGCCGGGCCGGGCCGCGGCGCCGGGAGCCCCGCACCGCACGGCGGCCGCGCCGGGTCCCGCTCGCCTGCCGCCCCCAGCCCGCGCTGCGCTCCGCTCTTATCACATCCCACAAACCTGCTGCTGCTGCTGCTGCCTCCCGGAATTAACCTTCTTCGATTTTTCCTATCTACGTGGCGATCCCCGGGTTCCTTCTAAACTGTTGACATCCCGTAGTGCCTTTTTTTTTTTTTTCCCCTGCACCCTCCCCCCTTCCCGATAGGTACTATTTTTAGGGAGAGAGAAAGCGGGAGAGACAGAGAAACTGAGAGGTTTAAAATGTTAGGATGGACAGTAAACAGTGGCAGAAGAAATCCTGAAAAATGTGGACTCTCCTATCGCAGTTCCTGCCTTATTCCCCCCTCCTTTGTTCCTTAGCTGTAACTCAAGAACACCATAAACCTATATCCCCCTCCAAGACGAGAGAAAGGGGGGAAAATCTACAGCCAAAAAAGAATGACTTGACTGTTCTGACGTTTGGTGTTTTGACATTAATGACATTAATGATATTGATGTTTCACCAGGAAAAAAGCACTAGGAATAAAAGAAGTGGGGGGAAGTGCGGGGGGGGGGGGGGGGTGGAACGACTTTAAAACTAAATTATCTTCGTTTCCTTATTCTTCCGTGACATTAAGTATACCTGTTTCTTCACTTGAATTTGAAATAGATGTATTGTTCTCAGGTGTTTCTTCATCACATTGTATTTAATTGTCTTCAGTCTTAGGAAATGTGTTGCCATCCTTCAGGCATGCACTTGAATGGACAATGCATCCTATCTCAGAGTCCCGTTTCGTCTACCATTTAAACCTAACAGCCCTCTTTCCATCATACTACCCCAATCTGATAACTGTAAACAGGTTTCAGAGATTTCATTTTCAGTCTTTGTTTGCATTTTTTTTCCACCGTGTAAACAACAATGCAGAATATCGCTAGTTTCCTTATTACCTTCATTGACAGGGCGCAGCGCCTGTGGAAATCTGCATACATATGCTCACACCTTTTTTCATTGATGAGCTGGTGCAATGCATAGGTGAGGCTTAGAAAAGCAACTAAGTTGCTCTCACTAACCCTCCAATGCCCCTGACTTTTCCCTTAAGTTCGAATCTTGAAGGTTTTCCTGAAGTTTAAAGTAAGGTTTCTCTGGATTGGGGGTAGTGGTCCTTCCCTGTTTTATTTACAGATTCCGATTTTTTGAATAGCTGTACTTTCAGGCTGGCGGTTTGTTTTGGGGCTTTTTTGTTTGTTTGCTTTTTAATCCTTTTTTTTTCCCCTCCCCTTTCCAAAGACCTTTTTTATTTATTCTTTTTTTTTTTTTTCTTCCTTCAAAACTATCAAGACCTTCACTGTGACCTTAAACATCTGCTTTTAGACACTCGGTTCCCTGACACTGGCCTGTGCTTCCTTAAGGGCAGCCTTAATTCATCATCAGGTGGGGATTTTCCTATTAGCGTTAGTTCCAGTACTTGTAAAATGTTCTCCTGGAGCAAAAGGTTTAGGGCCCAGAGAGGTGTATATTTCTGCCATCCTGGTTTTTGCTGGTTTGTTGTTGTTGTGCGTGTGTGCTTTTAATGGAAGGTTGTGATAAAACCTTCCTGCTGGTTTTTAGTGTTTAAGGCCTAAGACAAGGTTTTGATGTGTATCGCAGGAATCACGAACTTCAAAGGCATGTCAGCTCTAAGGTTACGGTTCACCTGCGCGGGGTCCTTGGTACTGTAAATATCTCCTGCATGTAACTGTGACTTAGTGACCATTTCTGGTATACCCATTTCTGGAATAGCATTATCAAAAATCTGCACGTGTTCCTGCGGTGTATTCGGATGCTCTTTGAATAGTCATGTTTTTATCTTCAGTAGGGGGTATTTTAAAGTATGTCTATTCCTAGTTTTAGTTAATTATCTTTTAATGAAAGTGTCAGTCATATTCACATCTGCAGTATTAGGTTAAGATAATTAGATTTTCAAATGAGAAGCAATCTTCTTAAATCCCACACAGGAAAATATTTGTAGAAGATTCCGATTTATAATGACATCTGTACATTTTACCCTACTTTTCATCATAATAGTGTGCCCCCCCTCCCCCCAAGAATGAAATCTGTCTGGTAAAAATATAGCAGATAAAATATTAATAAAATATCAATACTTGCAGGGAAACTGGAAGATGATGCATGTATATGCATGAAACCTGTATTGTATGCAAAGAGACCCTTTCCCTGGGCTGATATTTACTTCATTTTGACAAGACTGTTTACAGTTGATATTGTATATTCTGTAAGGCTTTTTACTTTGTTGGTATCTCCAAGCAATTACATGGTGGTCAACAAATAAAGCGCGCTATGTTTTGTGTGACTGTGTGTGCGTTGGGTGTATGTGCATACGTGTAAATATGATGTAGGATGTGAGTGTGCACATGTGTGCATTTGTGTGCGTATGTGTAAATAAATCCGTCTTTATCTCCGGACGGGTAGTTGTTCCCTGTCTTAGACATATTACCTTTCCTTTTGCAGATGTGTCATACATTCATTAGCCCATTGAAAAAATGGGATGCAATTTTTTTTTTCATTAAATCCCCATTAAAAGAGAGAGAAAATGTAAGAGATGAACAGACAGACAAAAATACCTCCCTGATGCAATAATTAATTTGGACCCATTTCTTTTTAAGTTTCCGAACAGTTAAAAGAACAAGTCTGCCACCCTCCTTTTTTTTTTTTTTCTTTTTTTTTTCTTTTTTTTTTTTTTAATTTTCCCTAGCCATCTACTTTGTGTGCCTGTGCGTGTGTGTCTGTGTTACTAATGAAGTTTGCAGACTTGTGTTTGTATCCATGAGCTCCCTTCTGCTGCCCCTTCTTCTCTGGGCTGGCTCTGTGGCTCCCGCAGCCCCGGCGAGCCCCCGGCAGCCGCGGCAGCTCCGGCTTCTCCGGCTCCGGGGCTGCGCGTCATTTGCAGCCCGGAGAATGTTGATCACCTCACTAATTACACCTCTCCCTCTCCTCTTCCCTCTCCTCTCCCTCTCCCTCGCTCTCCCTCTCCCTCGCTCTCTTTACTCTCTCTCCTCTCTCTCTCTCTCTCTCTCTCTCTCTCCCCTCTCTCTCTCTCTCTCTCTCATTCCCAGAGTGCATATCGGGAATAGACACACAAAGACATGCGCACTCAACTTAATCAGCCATTTTTTTAAACAGGGCTAAAACGATAATAATTAGCAGAATAAAGACATATCGGATTTTCATTTCCTTTCCTCCTTTTCCCAACCCCTTCACAACCAAACAGCGAGACCGCGGTCGGCACATGCTTTAACAACTCCCGGACCCCAAAGGACCGCTCCATGCCCCCCACTTCTTGCTCAATCATTTTTATTTTCACCCAATAAAGTTGGAGGATTATTTTTTTTTATTATTTTTTTAATGAACCTTCTCTCGTTTACTTGGATGTGATCAGCTGTTAAGTAAATAAAGCAAAACAAAAAAGAGAGGCGAAGATCCAGTAGGAACTGCGAGGGGAAATGGAAAGTAAGTTTTTTCTTTAACTTTTATTGAGTAGTTTGTGTTAAATTTAGGTCGAGTATCGATTATCTTTCCAGGCTGATCTTGCACAATCTTTGATATTTCGCTCTCGCTCTCTCTCTCTCTCCCCCTCTCTCTGTGCCTCTTTCTCTCTCTCTCACATACACACACACACACTCACATCCCCAGATCCCATGTACCTCTCCCCTCTCCCTCTCCCCCCTTTTTCTGCCTGTTTCCCCACTTTTAGGTACAGTATTTGCTCTCATTTCGGAAGGAGGGGCTGCTTTTTCTCTCTCCCTTCTTTCTTTCTCTCACTGCCTTTCTCTTTTATTCCAGGGTTACGTTTTGTTTGTGTAATTTTTTTTGTTTTGGTTTGGGGCTGTGGGTTTTGGCTTTTTTTTTTTTTTTTTCCTTCTCTTTCGGGCTGTAACTTTCAGATTAAGTGGAAGACTCTACTCGCTTTGCAGAAGAGGTTCGGGGGATGCCCCCCACTTTTTATTTCGCTCTTTTTTTCTAGGGAGCTCGGGGAGGGGGGGAATACTGTCAGATTCGGAAAGACTTTACGGCTGTCAGAAGTCATCCCTTGCCAGCCCCTTTAGTGCTCGCACTCTTCTTTCGCAGCTCGGTCCCCCCAAAACTTCGAGGTGCCTTTCGAAGGCGCATTCTGCTCTCCCACCCTCCTTGCCTTTCCTCTTCATCTCCACCCCCCTCGGCCTCTCAAACTTTCGCTTTCGGGCGAGGGGGGGGGGGTGCCAGCAGGGCAATGGGGACCCTGACTGCGTGCGTGTGTACAGGAGAAGGTTGTGGGGTGCTTTTCCCCCTCTCCCCCCCCTCCTTCTGCCCCCTTTTCTTTTGCAGGTAGGTGTCTCAGGAGCAGAGCAGGGTGGCCGTGCGGGCTGTGTGTGTGTGTGTGTGTGTGCGCGCAGGGGATCGCGCTGCTGGCTGCCGGCTCTGGCAGCAGAGCCAGAGGAGCCCGTTAGGAGCGCGCTCTGCGGCTCTGTCAGTGTCGGCGCGGGGAGGCGGCCCCGGCTCGGCTCGGCTCGGCTCGGCTCGCTGGGCTCGGCTCGGCGGAGCCGGGCTCGGTTCGGCTCGGCGCGGAGCCGCCCCGCTGGCGGGGATGTGGGGATGCGCGGCTGCCGCTGCCTGCGAGCGGCTGCCGGCCGGGCTCCAGCGGAGCCCGCGGCATCCCCGCCGTGCCGTGCCGAGCCGAGCTAAGCCGAGCCGTGCCGCTCCGTAGGAAAGACTCTCGCGGGCAGGGTTGGGGACTGCTTTCAGCGAAACCTTTCTGAGATTATTTGAAAGGGAGTGGTGGTTGTTTTGCGGGACAGGCGCCCTTTTTTTTTTTTTTTTTTTTTTTTTTTAACCGAAGGTGTATTAAAAAAAAAAAAAAAGACAGCCAAAAGACAAAAGAAAAAAAAAAAAGAAAAAGAAAAAAGGAGCAAAAAAAAAAGCTCATAAACAGCGAGCCGCAGTTTGGTTCCTGCTCTAACTGCTCGTGCCAGAATCAAGTGCATCCCTTCCCATCACGGCGGCTAATGGCAGACGCGTCCCTGCTTCCAAGTCTTTCCTGACATGAAATTTCCTACAAAATTGCTAATAAACTTTCCCCCCATCCGATGCCAACTTACGGCGGTTCCCCTCCACTCCTCCCCTGCTGCATCTTCTTCCTCCCCCCACCCCCACAGCCTCCCCATCAGCGGCAGCAGAAAACACAGGGGTTGGTATTTCTTTTGTTACCTGCGAGCCGGGCGGCCGGGGGTCTCTCATCGGCTGCTTAGGGCACTGGGTCCAACCGAGAGAGGAGCCACATCAGTCGGGTTCAGCCTGTTTCACCTCAGCGCCGTCCCGAGGAGGCTTTAGCCACCATTCAGTAACACACCCTCCTCCTCCTCCTCTTCCTCCTTAGGTACCAAGGCAGAGATCGCAAACATAACACCCCCCTCCCCACCAAAAAAAAAAAAAAAAAAAAAAAAAAAAAAAAAAAAAAAAAAAAAAAAAAAAGCCCAACCAAAAGACAACTTGCCAGGCTGAAGATGGTGGAGATTTACATTAAGCCAGACACAGGCAGGTTCACTCAGGAAGTCTGACCATCCCGTTTTCTGACAGTTGCATTTCCTCGGCTCCATTCCGTCCTCCTCTCTCTCTTTTTTTTCTTTTTTTTTTTTTTTTTTAAATTTTTATTAGCCTTGTTCCTGTTTTATCAAGGATTATGTAGTTGGCAGGAGGAGAGCGAGAGAGTGGAAAGAGAGGGCTCGGATGCTTTTGGGGTGGCTGCTGTTAGGGTGGGTTTTTTGATGGTGTATTTTTTTTTTTTCAATCGTGTTTCCCCTGGATTTGCAGTGGCTCGATCCTTAGGAGCGGTGATGGAGTGTTTAAAAAGATCATATGTAGCATTATATTTTTAGTTTGGTGGTGGATGGATGGAAGAGGTAGTGAGAAGCCTTTGCAGCCCTGCCTGTTGTTGGTTAGATTGAGGCAGAGACTTGGCTGCGATTGGGACGCGACTGTGACATGGGCATCGATCGCTTCCATTGAGAGCAATGCAAAAACACAGCCTGGGTATGTAACACTCTCAGTGCCATCAACACTTGTTTTACTTTATATTTACTGGCAAAACTGACAGAACGATCCGGAGTGCTTTTCTTTGAAATAAGGAATACAAACATTTGGATGGGAAGGTGCACAAAGAAGATTGTGGAAATAAACGGGGGGTTGAAGGTTGGGGGGTGTGTGGGGGGGGAAGAGCCTTAATCATCATTGCTCCAGTTCCTATTCAGCTGCTTGTATTTAAGGAGTTTCTGTCTTTTCTCTGCTGGGGGATCCTACTAAACTGGTTCAAATGAAAAAAATCAGACTATCAACCTTGAGGGACTATCTGCTAGTTTTCAGGGTTTGCGGTTTCAGCCGGTAGGAAGGCACACAAAATAAAAGATGGCTAGCCAGCTGTTTTAACCTCTTGCACCTGGCTCCAGAGCTGAGGCTCACCAGGATTATTCAGTTATTCGTGTTATCTGTGCTTGAATATTTATAGTGTACGATCTAGAGATCCACACTAGTGCATTGTAGCATCTCTTTATCCTTTAGTCGTGGGCTTTTTGGACTTTGCCAACATAAACATGTATTCAATAGTTTTCATTTTTATGATAATGAACATAGAGGGTCAATGAAATATAGAGAGAAAAGTCGTAAATCTGCAAAAGTGAAACCTACCCAAGGAACAAAGAAAGGTCAGGTAAACCATCTGTGTAAGTCACAGTAATAGTACCTGCTGTTTGGTTTATGCAGTGATACTGCTTTATTATTCTCTAAAATGGAACTTATCCGCTAGATCAAGTTAAAACTAAAGGAAAGCTGTGGAGATGGCAAACGACACAGCGTGCATCTTTCAGAATAGGGCGACAGATGTGTTCCTTGATTTTTGAATAGTTTAGGTTTATTTGTGAAGATAGTGCACCATGAAAGAACATATAAAGGGGACTGAGAAAAATCACTGTTTAATATTGCAGAATTTACTGCTTCCATTCTGACCATGAGCCTAAATTTACACAATGAAATTTGATTATCTCTAATAACAATATTAGATCCTGCACTGGATGGATGAGAATTGAGGTGGTTTTGTTGATTGCAAGGGTTTAATGTTGCATTTCAGAATCTGATGTGGTTTAGCCTCCCTTCCATTAACTGGAAAACCCCTGAGGTTTTACAATTATTTCTTAAAGATAATACATTTAAGATTGCATTGGTAGGCTGAAGAAAAGTCATAAAGGCAAGAAGGGAAGCCCTTAATAACTCTTGAGATTCAGACATGTTCAGCAGTTAGATTGGCTCTGACTTCACCAAGGGTCGACAATGTGTCATTTCCATGAAGCCAAATTGCCCTCTGCCTATATGATATTAATGTGCAAATCAATATTTCAGGGATTAAATTTCCCTTCTTCATTTTTTATGGTTTCTACCTCAATAAGTCTCAAGTCTATTAGAAGAGGCTGGATGATTTAAAATCTTTCACTGCAGAATGGCTTGTCGTAGCCTTGTTTCACAGACCGTTTTTTGGATTTTCGTTATAAAAGACTAAAGGCATTCCAAAGAAGTTGATAGTCAATATAGGGACATGCTCACTGTTGTAAAGCCCTTGTTCGATTAAGAGCTAAAAAGGTATTGAAAATATAATATATATGCTTATATAATATATATACATTCTACTGCTTTAAAAATATTGTGTTAATCACCTATTGATTTATTTCAAAATCAATTGAAGCTCCTTTCTTATTAGTGATTTGTTCAGCATTCTTCAGCCTTGTTGTTAATTTTCTTAAGCAGCATGCATGAATTAGTCTGCTGGTAGAATGTGTTTTGGTGTTCTTTTGAAGCATATTTAAACCCAGGCATTTTTACCTATTTAAGCTAAATGGTGTGAACAGTTTAGTATTGTGGGGGAACCAGAAGACTTCGAATTCAGCATTGTTTTAATGAAGCTAAGGGGTGTTTTGCAAGTATTTTATGATTTATGCTCATATGCTTATCAGTAATGTTTATTGAGAGTTTCCATTGAATATTCAGGATCAGTTAAAAATTAAAATGGAGCTATCTGATCTGGAAGGAAACAATACATGACAGAAAATTTAAGTCAAAATATGAGGTTGTGACTTTATCACATAATCTTGGGAAGGCCCTACTGTCTATCATTTAGTGTTGTTTTATAGTCTTAGACCATCTGGACTAGGTTCCGCACAGCTGCATGAATTTCATATGTGATAGAACATTTTTTCCATTCAGTGTGAAATGTTCCTTCCTAAAAACGTACACCAGACTCGCTTAATTTAGTCTGCTAAAAGAAATGCACATGAAAAAGGACAAAAGGCTCTTTAATCTCTGCAAGCTGTTTGTTTTTCTTCAAGATTCCTGTCTGTTTGGGTTTGAAAAGTCATGTTTATTGAACAGATGATTCTGAGGTGTGACATTAAGATAATATATGATTTTTGTGCTAGTTTCTGCTCTCCTAGTTAATTTGCAGATCTACTTTTTATGCCTGTCAAAACACAGTTAATCTATTCTTATTTACAATTAATCTCAATAAAATTAATCTTAACTATGCCTTAGTCAGTAGCTTAAAATATCTAATTATATTCAATTAACCGCTGTCATAGTAATTAACACTGCTTAATTGCCTCTGCATATATTTATGTAAAGCTCATTAGTTACTGCTTGCTCTTTTTTCCTTTTCTCATTCCCATTTTTGTGGATCTGAGAGCACTGACATAAAACCCAGTCTAGTTTTTGACAATTTGGGTCTTGAAGACCTGTGACAATGGCAATACATGTGTTTGTGACCTGTTAGGTGGGTAAATATTTGTGTTTTCATATGCAAAAAGGTCACCAGACCTGGGTCTCTAAAAGTACTTCCAATCCAGCTCCCTCCACCTCTCAGCCTTTCTCCTACCCCACCACATACAAAAATGTTTTCTAGCCTGTTGATAGAAATATGAGAAGCCAGGTTAAGCTTTGTGTTTATAAATGAAGAGCTTTTCTGCATCTGCCTTGGGGCTGTACCCAGAAGGCAGAGCTTTGCTACTCCAAATTCATTCAAAGGGTTAAAGACTTGGCCAAGGTTCAAACTGAGAAGCGCCCAGGGAAAGTGCATGTGAATATGTACAAGTTTCATGTAATTAGTGCTTAATTATATTAACATATGCAAATTGTCAACTTAGGAGCTTGTTGAGCTGGCAAAGATCAGCCAGGCACAATTGCTGTATTGTTCTGAAACAATAATGGATTTCAAGTTGGATTGTGAAAACACATAACTAGCTATCTAATTTAACTCATACCATGGTGAAATTTCATTAGTCTCCATGGAGACTGGTTTAATTGTGCTGACTAATGTTCTGGGCTGCAGAGTGTCCTAAAAAGAAAGCGTTGTTTGCCTAATCCACCTTACAATGACACTTGTTTGTACATGTTTCCCTTGTGTGAGAATTTGCATATGCAAATAAATAGTTTCTCTGCCCCATTTGTCATGGCTGTTCATTACCCATGAAGAGGACATTGTTACTAGGCTGTTACTGAGTCTCCCAAGACAGGATAGTGTCAACCAGTCCAGCCACATTCTTTCATAATTTGTTTCTGATTAATAGACCAGAGTGAGGCTCATTCTATTCAGGCCTCTGCAAAGGGAAGGTCAGTTCTGTCACTGAAAAGAGTTTCCGCAGCAACTGAAGTTTTTTTCTCTCCCTCCCCCTCCCCCTCGTGCTTTGGCTAAAATAATCATATTTAAAATAATGTATTCTTGCTCTAAGGAATACCACCACTAATAATCTCTAGTTTCCTAAAGCAAAAGATAGGAAAATAAAGGAGATTCTGGTATTGGAATATTAATCCTGTTTTTGACAGAAAGGTAAACTGATATAATTGCTTTTCAGTCGAAGGAATGGGGGTTTATACAAGTGTGAAAGCATCGGAAAAGGATTAGCATTTTTTTGCATAATGAAAAGCTCTGTTGAATAGGGCACTGAATGGTTGACTGAATGACTGAGATGAAAGGAAGATGAAAATGCAGGCTCCTCTTTCTTTATGCCTATGTTCAGCTCTCCCTAAAGTTATGTTTGTCCAAGACTTGAGAAAACAAGCAGAAGCTCAGATTTTAGCAAATTGCTACGATGCCCTGAATTTACATCATCATGTGAAGTAACACGTACGAGAGTAGTGCAGCGAAAGGATAAGAAACACAGGTTTGTATGGAGGGGAGCTCCAGGAACATGACAGGCAAACCAAATATTGACTATTGGGTATCAAGGATTCCCAGCACTTTGCTTGGGGGAAAGAAAGAGGGAGGACAGGGGCCGGCAGGGAGGGAGGCAGCTGCTTTAAAAGTTGCCAATGGAAATTATGCATCAACACATAATAATCTAATAAAAGTTTGGTATTCAAGGAAGCAGGGCTTAGTCAATATCTGTTTTAATTATTAAACTGTTTCTCCTTTGGAAAAACTTATGAATTCTGACTCAGTGCTAAGTGTTTAAGTGGTATAGGAACCTTGCTGGGGAAAAAATTACTCTCTTTGCTTGCCTTTGAAAACAGAGAAAGCTTACCGAAATAGCAATTGATACATGCACAGAAAGAGTGGGGTGTTCAGTGTGACTGTGTCAGCGTACTCAGGTTGTTTAAAACATTTGGATTCCTGTAGATTCAGGTGGTGAGAAGGGCCCTGGCCTCCTCCTGCAACCAGTGCTGGCCCCCTCTGCCTCCAGCCAGCAGCACAGGATCAGGCCCCCAGCCAGGGCTGCAACTGGTTAGCTGTTGACAATGTGATCAGTGCTTCTAATTATGTTCTCTCAACAGTAATTAGGGCAGTTAAAATACCATAAGTGTTGAGCCACTTTTGAAAGTGGGAAGTGGTTCTTTTGTACGTATGTAAATCAAATGCAGTGTGAATAATTATTTGTATGTGTGCATATTAAATAGGCTCTCTTTTTTATCAGGTCAACATAATTACCGATTTAGAGCTACTGTGGAAAACTCTTGGTAGTCAGACTAAATACTAACTTGTTTCAGGGATTTTTTTCCAGTTTACAGAACATTTATTTGTAAATACTTGTTCAGTATTTGGCTTGATCTGATGATATTTAAACATCGGAGATGCCTCTAAGAAATTAAGATTGCTTATGGATAAATGAACCAAAACTGTAAATGCAGAAAGTGCTTGGGAAGAATAGTCACAAAAATTCTCTTTTTTTCAAAGATAAAGGCCTTCTGGAGGTTTTAGAATGTTTTGCTGCTTACTTAATGAAATTCCTTAAAACTTCTTTGAAAGGAATATGCTTAGGGTATATCTTTCATTCTGGGAAGAGCTTATTAGCTTATTAGAGCTTATTTTCTATAAGAAAAATGTGCTAATTAAAAAAATAAATTAATTTATATTTTAAAATATTGTTAACCAAGCACCATGTGTTGTCTCTGGCAAAGGTCCAACCACTGTAGAACTGGATAACACATGGGTTAATAATAACTTATGTGATGTCTGCATTCTTTCTGAATGGGCAGAAACCCAGCACACCGAGATTCTGAGATTCAAGATTTTAAAGGATAAGATGTAACACAAAATATGTTTATGTGGAAAGATGCACAGATAGGAGAAACTAAGACATATATGAGCTGCTTTTACCAAATAGGTATAACAAACTTAGTAGGTTTTGTTTGGTAGTTGTTGAGATTTGTTGTTGTTTTTGAAAGGGGTAATAAACACATTTATTGATAGCAGGGTTTTGCAGACCTGTAGAGATAAACTTGTCTTTGCATAAGTAAAAGGAGGAAGTTTAGTCTATAATACATGTGACTCTATTCCTTTTTAATAGTCACTCTATAGCAGTTTTATACCAGTATTTTCATTATTATTGCAACTTTCTCCGTGTTCTAGACTAACCAGAAAAGTTTGTGGCAGACTTGTTGAGGAATTACGTTTTCAGCTTAAAAAAAATATGCTGAGGAATGGTTTAACTAAGTTATATGGTCAAAATAAAAGTTCTCTGTATTAAGACACTGTTTTATGTTCACATTACTCAGAATCGGCTTTCAGTTAAAGAAAAGAAAAAGGCGAGAGAGATATATATTTAGATTGTAATTTGTCTGAATTATATTTAATTTACTTCTTTGTATTGTTGAGAAAAAATTTTAAAGACACACACAGAAACTGAGATCTCTTTACAGACGAATCTAACAGACTTTTAATATTCTGATCTGATAGGTTATCCCAGGTCCTAAGAAGGTGTTATAGACCTTCAGGTCAATAGTTCACAAACTAAAGGCTGTCTGTACATGAAAGACCATGATGACTCTGAAAACGAACGTTTACCATATAGGCTGCAGCAGTGTCTGCAGAACAAGTGATATGCACACTAGATATACATTTAAAACTGTATTTAAATAGACATTCTGTTTCTGCAACAAAGAAATACATGCAAAAGGCCTGTCTTGATGTATGCCTATGCCACATAAAACCAAAAGAACTAGATTCTTCCCGTTAACCCCAAATAAAATTAACAATTAATGCCCTGAAACTAGAGGAATAATATGGGTGTAAAGCTGGCAAGACAGACAGTTTTGATATTAGTGGAAAAAGAATCAGGCCTGTAGCTGCCACTTGACAATAATCCCATAAAATCAAATTTGAAAGGTTTCATCTCCTCTTTTTGTACGACCATTTCCATTTTTAAGGAAGGCATCAGAAGGTCTGTAAGTAAGAGGTTTTCCAGAGAGGCTGAGGGGGGTCAATTCTCTTCCATTTACCAGGTAACAGCAGAGCTGAGGGTCTGTGAGAGGCTGCTGGTGAAGGCTTGCTCCTCCCTGTTTTGACACTGAGGCTGCCTTATAAATTCACTTAATCTGAGATGACAAGGCACCTGTCACTGGTAGTGCTCCAGTGTTTGGGGCACTGATGGAAACCTGGAATAATCCCAGTTGTTTCCACACTTGTCCCAGAAGATGGTAGTGTAACAGATAAGAATAATCTCTTTTTCATGACAAAAACATTACTTCTGTCTATCTGTAGGGGATGGTCCTTTGAGTTTTAGTATTCAGAGGACCAGAGCTTTCATAACAAGAGAGGAGGAAAAAAAAAAAAATTGGATTTGCCAGGTGTTACATCATGTTTTCAAATGCAGGTGGTTTGCCTGTTTGAGAAACTATGGCTGGACACCTTTGATTAAGATTCTCCTTGTTTACCACCTAACACTTCCCATGCCTTCCCCACTCCAGAAAATAAGATTGTGAGTGAAAAGTAGCTCCTTAAACAGGGGATTTATTCCTGTGGGTTTTACACAGGTCCTTTTCTGGATTTTTGTTTTGTTTTTTTTTTTTTTTTAATTGAAATACGGTTATTGATTTTGTTTACAGCACCAAGGTTTTAAATTAAAGAAAACATAACATTTCTAAAATAAATTATTAGTTGTGGGGCATATGTCATCCCTCAGTCTCTCAGTTCCTTTGAGTCTTCACAAACTGTTCACAAAAAAAATAATTTTCTTTGCCATTGCAGTGCAGTTATCTCTGGGGTGGGAAGTGCCACCCCATGCACACAAAAGCACGAGCCACTCTGGTAAAACAAAGCAAAGTGCTTTGGGACTTTTTGCAGCAGGAGCAACCGATTTCTGTAGGGAAGAAAAATATGATTTCTCACTGAGTCGTCTGCCCGTGCACTGGGACAGACATTTCGGTTCCAGAGAAAAGCATCACTGGAGTTTCAAGTCCTAACTGGTCTGGCCCGTGGATTTCTCTCGAGCTTGACGGCTGGTTTCCACAGTATTTTTGCAGTTTCCAGTTTTGACTGAGGGCCTGTTCCAAAGTCCAGCGCCGCCTCATTGATTTCCCCAGGTTTGGATCAGGCCCTTGCGAAGAAGAGCGTCATCTGCTGAGGCACCCGCCGCAATTCCAGCAGCGGCAGGTCAGCGCTGCCAGGCAGCCGCCCCCCGGCCCCGGGGGGAGCGCTCATGGAAATCACAGCCTTCTCCCGAGTGGGTGGAAAGGCAACAAGAGACAGCAGAGTGAAAAAATGTTAGTATTTAAATATAGCAGAAACTGGGAGCCTGACAGTAACTCAGCTACTACGGAGTCAATTCAGCCATCTGGAGATGGTGACATGTCAAAAAAGGGGGGGGCGGGGGGAAGAAGAGGCGTTGTGAGGGAGAGAGAGTACTTAAAAATGAAGAATTTCATTCCATGTTGGAATCTATTCTCCATGCAGGATACAGCTTTAATGTTGAACAGCACAGCTCTCGGAGTGGTTTTGTGCATCAAAGACGTACATACTGAAACACCTAGTGTCATGCCACAGCTGGATTCTAATGTTCCTGGACCAGATTTAGTTGGCCCAGCAGAGTTTACTGTTGAAATTAGTTTGATTTTCAATGTTATTATTATTTAAAAATAGATTTTGAGGGTATTTGAATTTTTAAAACACGTTCAGTGGTAATGATTTATAAACATTCCTGATTTCAGCTGTAGCTGTACAGAAGGGTTGAATCTGCTCTCAGCATATTTTTTACATGATTTTAATAATTGGAGGCAAATATGCTGCATATCTTTTAGGTTCATTTAAAAATCTATGCAATTTAAACAAACGCTGAATTGTGTAATGGTTTGTCTGGGAATTACTTAGGCTGCACAGCATAATAATATTTTATTAGCTGTCATTTGTTTTCAAGGAAGAAAATGGTGATTTTTATGTTGTGTGTTATGTGAAAACTTGGCACTGAAACAGGACAGTCTCCAAATGTGAATTTCTTAAAAAGGTGGGACAGTAGTTGCCCAAAAGGTGAAGACTTGAGAAAAATTGGGGTAGGTCATTTCTTTCCTGAAATGAAGCAGGATACAGATTAGGAGCCATTAAGGTTTGCCAGGAGTTGCTGGTCATAGAAGCCTGTTTAAGTGCTCACTGTCAACAAGGAAATCATGGGCAGCACTTAAAGTGGCTCACCTCTGATTTATTCATAAACCTCACACGAGCACTTGGCTTTGTTCTTGCTCTGGTAAGGGGGAACTGATGCCAATAAGAACAGGAATAAAGAGCTTCTTGCATGGTCCAAAAGTGAATAGCACTTTATCTCAAAGCATGACCTCCATTCCCAAGATCTGTTGTGTTACAGTTGACTCTGCTAGATGTGTATTCTCAGATGAATTGCTGGAATACCTTACAACAAATATATACTTTGTAAAGCCTCTAGATGTAACAAGAACCGTGTAACTGGAACTTAGGTTCTAACTTGACAGAAAGGTTGTGGTATTCATAGGGAGCTGAGTGATTTCCGTTTCAGATGGTGCTTTATGTTGGTGTTTTTAATGTGAGTCAGAAAACAGTGTGATTATGTGGCTGTGATTCAAATGAAAATTTTGTATTCTTAAAGGGATTTATTTGAGAAACATATTTCGATAAGAGCAGACACACAGAATGTGAAATGATTCAGAGACTAAAAAGGAAAAAAAAAGTTGCCTTTGTTTTTAGACATATTTGATGGCTGCTGCTATATTTTTGTTTCTCTAAAAAAGGCAAAGTAGTGCTCACAGTCCGCAATGGGGGAAGGGACCTTTCGAAGACGGTCAACTGCCATGTTTGCACTGGGGCAGAGGTTGAGTACAGTTACTTAAATCCCCAGAGAAACATTTAGTTAACGCTAGACTCTTTCTGATCCTGTCCGAGTCTGGTTTTCTTTCCTGCTTTTTAATGAAGTTTGTTTGTTGCTGTGTTTAGGTTGTGTTTTTAAACTCACTTGCATTTTCACAGCAGATTTGACCAAAAGAGTCATAATGGAAGACAGTGATGAGAGTTAATGATACGTCTTTGATAAAGCAGTCCTCGTGTGCAATCTGATCACAGCCATCAGCTCATTTGTCATGGCTGAAGTGAAAATGTCAGGACCAATGAGTGTATCAGTGCTGAAGGGGGCGAAAGGGCTTTTGGAGACACTTTTGTGCTGGGAGTGGGCCATAGCTTAGATGCAGCTCTAGGGAAATACTGGGATTAGCCAACTCTGTGCACAAATCCCTAGCATAACAGAATTAGTTGGGAAAATGAGGTTTGTTAGGAAAAAAAAAACCTGTAGAACTGCTCTAGGCTTCAGCCCAGGAACTATGAAAAGCAGTAAAGCATTTTATTAAAATAATTTTAGCTATGTGAACGTGTGCACATTCCAGTGAAAATCACCACTGGTAGCCAACATACTAACACAACCCATCCTAATGCATTTTGCATATGTATGTGGGTTTCCTTCTAAAATAATAATTTTTTAAAAATGTGCTAAGAAAATTTACAATGTATACAATCTTAAAAGGTTTACTGAATTTGACGCAGTGGAAATTTATGCAACATTAAAATACAGACTGATGCTGATGATCTTTTTGCATGGGTTAGTTCAAATAAAATATAAGGGAAGTCTCCCTGCAGTAGACACTTCTTTACTCAGGGAGTAATTCATAATATAAAAACATACTGATTGCCAAACTGGGATTCTGTGGTGGCCAGCCTTTTCTCTCTTTGATTAGTCTGTGCAAAATGCTTCTGAAGAATATCAGAGCAGGCAGATGTAGGATAACCTATTGTATATGCCTGCCTTGGCAAGATTGCAAATGCAAATTCTTTAGACCTCTGAAAAACAAGATTTAATATCCCTTAAAATTTATGTTTTTGTTTTTGTTTTGTTCACATTCATTACAATAACTCTGGGTAATTTTGGCAACCAGTTTCCTTTCTTTTTTTAAATCTTGGTAGATTCATGGTTTCAGTGGTATCCTTCAGAAATGAATTCTACAGTCTAACCCCTTTGCTCCTCTCATCATCAGGTTTTAATTTGTCACAGCTTAGCTTTCTTGGAAAACTGCTACTTGTCTGCTTTGTCTTGCTTCCTGTTACATACCTAGGAAGAGCACGGTGCTTTTCCCTCTGCGTTGTCCATAAAAATGCTGAAGAGATCTTGATTTCTTTGAGGTCGGGATACTTCCTGCCAGATCTGTTCAGCTGGTGTGGAACAGTGTAGGTGTTTAACCAGGTAATCCCACTGCCTGCACTGTGCCAGCCCAAGAGGAGCGAGTGGGAGTGAGTTATTCCATCTCCAGTGCGTGCAGCATTTACTAAGAATTGTCTGTATACTAGATTTGTGTAGCTAATTATCTGTCGGCTACACCAGTTAATAATGGCTATTTACCTGCTTTGCTGTATGCCTCGTGTGTTTGATGCTGCAGAACTGGGGGTGCTTTAACTTCCCAGATCTGTGTTGAGGGCGTTCAGCAGGCTGTCAGCACTGGGCTGAGAGCAGTTTTTCCCTTTGTTTGGTGTTGCTGTTAAAGGTGCTGCTGCAAGTTTATCATCTTTCCTTTGGTTTTAATGGGAGACTGAGAAAAAAAATTGTTATTGCCTCCGTTGTATCAGTGATCTGGTGGCTCCACCATTCCACAAGGCCTTCGAGCGGGAGCAGCGCGTGGCGGTGGCAGCACCAGCCCTCGCTGTGCTCTGGGCTATCCGCGCGTCCGCGTTGCTGCTCTGCGATGCACGGTGTTGGTCCATGATGGGAATCTCTTGCTTCCTACTTCTCTCCCAAAACTTGGGCATAAGTTTGGGAGCAGGCAGATGCACATCTGGTGCATGTGCTGATTGGAGGGGTTAGAGAGGAGGGGATGCTTGGCAGAGCCTTAGGCTGTGGCTCAGGTACCAGGCAATTGCCTCTGGTAAGCCTGGGCTTCCTCGCAGCAGGCTTGCAGCTAGCATGTGAAACCAGCTCTTGTGGTCATGGGCTTCGGGCCCGCGGTCCTTCTGGGCCTTCCCATGCTGCGAATGTGGCCACAGGGACTAAGGATACCAGGTAACCTTGAGTCTGGCATAAAAATGTGTAATAAAGCTGCAGCCACCGGTCTTTAAACCCCAAACACTTCCCTGTTTATGGGTGTCAGTGTGAGTGGCAGCAGTAAAGTAATTTATTTAATCTAACTAGTACTTATCTTTGTTGGGAGTCGCCTGCAGATTTCTTCCATTTCATGTACAGTGGATTGTCCTTTTTCAGATAATGTGCTTGTACAACCTTTTTTTTTTGTTTAATGCTATTGATTTACAATATTGAAGTGATATATCTGATACCTGTTTCCTGCACTTTGACTGTACGTAGTCAAAGAAGCTGATGGGATTCTTCCCTCCCTTCCACGAGCCTTTAGCTGTTTTAAATGTATAATTATAATTGCATGTCATTTGATAGCTGCACTAATTGCTGCCAACCATTGTCTGTTTGCACTTAATGCTGAAACCTGATCAACATCCTGCTTTGGTTGATGTTTGGTGGTAAACTTTAATTAACTCTTATTGCATTGAAGAAGAGCTCAGTCTCTGTGCTAACTAATCATTTACCTTCATTATGTCCTGACAGCTCCACTTGTTCCTGGTACTAATAGATACACCAGTCAGTAAATAAACCTGCAAACCTTCATGCCTTCAAGTTGTTCCTCATTGATATTTTGTTGCTTAAAGTATAATGGCGTAAAGATAATTATTTCAGTTAGTTTTGTATCTCTGCTTTTCCAGACACTGATCTCGAATTGCCTTTTTCAAGCCAGACAATATAATTTTAATAGTAACTGTAGATTTAAGATAACATTATTCCTTCAGCATGGTTCCTATATACATGCATCTTTTGAATCAATACAATTAAGCTTGTCTCCTGTTGGAATTCTTGTAATTATTTTTCTTGAAATACTTTTCCTGTAATGATATTGAAGTTAAAGTAATCAGGTTACTGGCAGATCATGTAAAATTCAACTCAAAATTGCTGGCTGCTTGATTTTAATTTGTCTGACATCAAGTTTGTTTGAAAAGGGATAATATGTGGTTAAACCAAGGAGCTTATAATTATGGTTGACATTTGTTTGTTTATAATGAAATCTAATTAAAGTTCATACATTTTAAAACACCAAAGTTAATTACTGAATTGCTCACTTCACTTATGCACAGCAGTCAAATTAACTTGCAGAACAAAAAAATGACAAAAGACTATGCATAATAAAAACAAAATGCCCAGCTGATCTGGGCAATACAAAACAAATTTGCCATGATAATATTCTAGGAAAAAAGTGCTTTATTAATAACTAAACTGTTTAAAAAACATCCTGTATTTTCACTGACCAGGCTGACTTTAATACAGAATAATATTTAAATGTTTAACATGATTTACAATACCACAGCTTTTTTTTTTTTTCAAGATGCATAATTAGAAGAGTCTTGCAGATTTGTAAATCTGCTCAAAAGCAAGATTTTTTATATTTTGTTTTCATCAAGACTCTTTCTGAACTTATCTGGAGTTGTGGTATCTCCCCAAGACTTGGACTGTTTGCTTGACTACCTGCCTCGTGGTAACTTTTGGAAAGATAATTGCAACATTTTTAGCATGCAAGCAAAAAATTTTTGTGATGTTTATTTCACAGTTTGTTTTGAGACAACAAAGAGGTTAGGTGAATAGTGTAGAGCCACCCTGACTTTGTAGTCATTATTTGTTACTTTTGCAATCCATTCTTACCTTGCAGATATGCTGACAGAGAGTACATCCAGACTTCAGTAAAATCACAAACCTTGTGATAATTCGCACTCTAGAAGATTATACTGCTCTATTTTACATCATTAAAGTATTTTTAGTGTACTTACTTATGTTAATATTACATTTTTGTTAAATTAGACCTAAGTTTAATGAAGCAAAAACCTATATTTCTGTGATTTTTTTCTTAAGAGCTGTGAATGCAAATGATCTCTTTCA
>OU383773.1:95827299-95874799 GCA_910950805.1 Acrocephalus scirpaceus scirpaceus
CTGTTTTCCTCAGTTTTTAATTATCTGAATAGGTCAACATTTTCCAGCAGGAATGCAATCTTTTCTTTCTTACCTGACAATGCCCCTTTATAGTTAGCAAATTGTCTGTATTCCAAGTGTAAGAGAAGGGCAAATTGGAATCAAATGCTCATGTATGAGCAGTGTACTGTCAATCTGTTACCTAATGGTGCAGACTTGTACTAAAAAGAGTCCTCAAAGTTTGTTAATTTGTAATGTTTCCTTTTGACGTACCTAAATTGTACCCGTGTTGTTCACTGGGTATATTTTAAAATTAAGAATGCTGAGATGTACCAAAAGTAGCTAAGTTCGTTTAGGTACTCTTAACCTAATTAATATATTGTAGATATACATATATATATTGACCTACCTCTAGCATCATTTAAAGGATATAACAAAACTACAACTAGTGCTGTGTAAGTTAATCTTGCCTTTTAAGTTACAAAAGCATTGCTGTTTTGTTATTTTATTGATCAACTTTCATGCCTTTGAAAATACAAATTCCAGAATGACATCATGCCCAGTAGGAGTAATTAAAGCTATCTGATGAGGGAATTTAGAAGTTGAAAGGGATGATTGTAATTGATCCTGATTCAATCCTATTACAGCTTTTTATAGTTTAAGCTCTAGAGAAAGCAAACTCCTTGTCAAGGCTTTATTTTACGGATTCCTTTGTGTGTGCTGTGCTTGCTGGTCTCTACTTTCCCTTTTAATTTTTTTTTTTCCTGTAGTAAATAATGAGCTGCCGCCTGAAATCCGGCTTGCCAGTGGTCAGCTAATGGGTGATGACCTGTCCCTCCTTACTGCAGGAGAGCTGTCACCTTATATCAGTGACCCAGCGCTGAAGCTATTCCAGTGTGCTGTTTGCAACAAATTCACCTCTGACAGCCTGGAGGCCCTAAGTGTGCATGTGAGCAGTGAGCGCTCACTCCCCGAAGAGGAGTGGAGGGCTGTAATTGGAGACATCTACCAGTGCAAGCTCTGTAACTACAACACTCAGCTCAAAGCGAACTTCCAGCTCCACTGCAAGACTGACAAACATATGCAGAAATATCAACTGGTGGCTCACATTAAAGAAGGCGGCAAAACTAATGAGTGGAGGCTGAAGTGTATTGCCATTGGCAACCCAGTTCACCTGAAATGTAACGCCTGTGACTATTACACCAACAGCGTGGATAAATTGCGCTTACACACTACCAATCACAGGCATGAGGCAGCCCTGAAACTCTACAAGGTAAGTCTGTGACAGCGACTCCAGCCAGCACCAAGTAGGCTGGGAAATTAACCCTTTCAGTGCTCATCAAACTTCGGTTAATTAGTAGAGTAAATGTTTATTGAACACGCATATAGTCAAGCAAAAACTGCAGGTTAGTCAGGGAGGAGTGCTCCACATAAGTCCTGTTGAGTTGCCTGGGGGTCATTTAAGAGGCAGTTTCTGCAAACACAGGGTCCATAAGTTTGTTTTTTTTAAAGTTCTCTCGTAATAAATGACTAAAGGTGTTTTACGTCTCTCATAACCTTTCCAGACTTTGTCCATTACATTTTGATAGAAGCTTGACAGAGGTTATGGAAAATTGTGTTTTTCCCATACTGTGCATAGGAAAAGGAGATCACTTTCTGGCATATGTATCTGTTTGCAACCATAATGTATCACAGCCAAGTTATTTTACATTGGTATTTTCAGTAAGCACATGCAATAGGCCACATTATTACAAAGGATATTCAAAAGTAAGCACTGTCATCCTTTTGTCTGCCCTTCTTTTCCAAACCAGTAATGATTTTTCACAAACATGAAAGGGTGTGGTGTAGATAAATATGTTAGTAGAATGGCAACTATATTTTTATCTTTACTGGAAAAAACTATGTGGATATAATGAATATGTGGGAGTGATGAATACCATTTATTACACAACTTGTCATGACTTTTTCCAAACCCTAATTATGGGGTAACTTATTTTCTGCAGTGTGTTTACTGGATTGGCTTGATTGTCTTGGTTCATGTACAAAATATAACACATTCATTTCCAAGATGAATAACTTTGTAACTTATTAAAAACTTCTTTTGTCTAGAGGATATAAAAATTCAGGAAATATTGCAAACCATTAGTCACTGTAACAAGCTCTAAATATGATTAGAAAATCCATTTTGCAAGTGTTATCTATTGATTTATACTAGAAATCTGTGATAACTAAACTATCAGGAGTCATCTGCTGATTACAGCAACTATGCTGGTTTTCTAATCGTGTTGAAGACTTGTACATACAGAACAAATATGGAAAAGTCTCAGCAGACCTCTAGTTTAAGCAAAAAATAACAATTTTCTGGTGTTCAACTATGTTCAAATGGTTGGTCTGAGCTAACACATGCTTCAGAGGCAGTAACATAGATTTTCATTTTACAACCTGATAGTTGTGAACCACAGTGCTGGTTGCTCTGCTAATATAATAATGTATTTTATTTAAATTGTATTTTTCCTTAATTCTATAGGGTGTTATTTTTTGCTGGGGTTTTTTAAGATATAAAATCCTGTTATGAAAAGTATGAAAAGAACTGAGAGTCTAGTGACACAGCCTGCCACAGCACCAAAACTCCTTTTAGAGGTTACTGCTCCCTGTCATCTATGAAACCATTCCTTGCTTCCTCCATTTACTTTGTGCAGCCGCACTCTTAAGCCATGGTTTAAAAAAAAAAAAAACAACAAAAAATGAACACATTTTTGATCCCCATCCGTTTTTTGAGTGTTAACCTGCGTTATTTCAATTATTTGTTCTATAATGCCACCATTCAAAGGAATGCTACTGCAAACAGTGCCATGGACAGGAATGATAGTGAGAGAAGGGAAGGCAGAAGGCTTTTCTCAGATGTCTTCACTGCCAAAGCATCCGAGACTGTTGAAAATAAGATGCCAGCTGTTTATTTTTTAATAAAAATTATAGTCACAAGGCAGACAAACTATCTACTCAAAACACTGCTATCTCTTCACTCACTCAACCTGATCCCTAGAGAAACCTTCATCAAATATGATTGGGTTTCCAGCCTGTCCTGCAAAATATTTGGTGTGGGATCCTGGCTGTTAGATGGAGCAGTTCAGTAGCATCTATGTAGTGCAGCTATCATACGAAGCAAGGAGCCATCACTAGCCTTTGGAGCTCAGTTGTTGGATCAGTTAAGAACATCCCAGTGGAAGCAGAATCCATAAACTCCCAGATACCCTCTAGGCTTCATGGCCTAAGGAGGACAATTGAAAGTGTCTGGCTGTTAACCATAGAGTTCCAGCTCTCCTGATGCATATATTTGTAAAGGACTTGTCCCTAGGATTGCTAGTGAGTTTCTCAGCTTTTTAAAAAGTTGCTGTCCCTCCCGACTTCTTAGAGAATCTTGGAAATTTGAACCCCACTAGGTTTAATGACTCTCAGAAAGCAGATAGCATATACACACACATACACTATTTTTATATAATTTCATTTTAAGGTTAATTTGAAGGAGAGTGATGTCTCATTTAAAATACCAGTTGGAGTATTATTTTTTAAGATTTGGGGTTGGCATGAAGTGCTACTATGTGACCCAAATGACCAAAATGTTCTAGATGTGTGTGCTCTATTATAGAACATAATGCCTCTGTACATCACCCATAAAACTTTACTCTTAATTTTAAGTGTACATTCAGGCCTCAAGATAGAAATAAATGCACTTTTGAAAGTCTTTTAAGTTATCTGCTAGCAGACTTGATAGTTTTGTCAAGTGTTGGTGAAACTGTTGACACCAAGAGAGTTGTAAACTTTTGTTCTCTTGATACATCAGATAAACTTTTATATCACCTCAGGAAAAAAAGAACATTAATTTATATGAATAATGGATATATGCCTTGGGAGCAATATCGAATATTCATGAATTGTGTTTATATTGAAGCAGCTCCTCTTTTTTAAAATTAGGGTGCTGTGAATATGGTTCAGCAATAAAAAGTTTAATACTAAAACCATCTGAAAGGACAGAAAAAGAATCTGTGACTTTGTTCCCTTGCTTTGTCAAGTACCTCAAAGTTTTTCTTCAGTCATTTATATTTATTTAAATGTTATTGTTTTGTGAATTTTCTTTTTATAAATGTTGCCGTAACAGCTTGATTTTTCTCCCTGTGCTTAACTATTGATGGAATAAAAGGATGTCTTTTCATAGTCGTAGCTTTTAAAGCAACCATGAACATCAGAGCTTTTCTTCTGAAGCTGTATAATTTTAGGCAGTACGGAAATGTCACTTTTAGAGTTAGATTCTAAATGTGGAAAAGTGGAACCTTTAGCTGTTTTCTAAGTTATTTAAAGAAGAAATGGCCTGGTTGTTCCTTACAGAAGTGCAGTATTCAAATGGTGTTGGTAATGTGGCTTCTAAGAACCAGAACAAAGACGGCCTTACCCTGACTGAACTCAGCCTGGCCTAAATGAATTTCCCAAAGACTTACTTTTGGAACTGTGGTGCTCGATATTAGCAAATTAAACCACAGAAGAGTTGCAAGTTCTTGGCATCATCCATCAAGAAGCATTCAGCGACTCCACAAGTAAACAGAGAAAGCTTCTATAGCAACAGAGTGCATTTCCATTCTGCAGGAGGAAGCATTCAGCTTCTGCAGATTTGGGAAGCTGAGGCAGGACGGTGATCTGTCTCTGTGGATGTAAAATGCATACGACTGGAACTGCTCTTAAGGCAGCCATTTTGCTGCTTAGTCAAATAGCTTTTGATTCAGGGAACCACATATATCATGACCTGTGCTCATAAAATGGTTTCCAAATATTTTTATTAATAAATAAATAAGTACAGGATAGCCTTTTTGTAAAGTAAACTGGAATGGCTGAAAATAAAATTTACTTAACCAAGTAACTGAATGACATGATCAATTTCTAATCACAAATATTTGAAGATAATTTATCGAAAATATTATTTGATTAGCTGGTAATACCTTCAATAGTGATTGCTTTTATACTGTATATTTACTGCAATTTACATTGTGTATGCAACTATTTAGGAGCTCAAGGAAAGTGAGAGGCAGCAGTTAGCAGACTAATACTCAGCTGTGCTAGAACTACCTTGGTCTTCCTTTTATTGACAAAATATTGATCCACAACACTATTAATGCTGTGATTTTTAAATTTTGGTAGATTACTTTACCTCCCGTGTTCTCAAGTGGCAGAGATATTACCCAAAAGGAATGACCTGATTTCAGTTTAAGAAGGTTAAAGGTTAAAGGTTAGCTCAAAAGCATCATCTGCCTAGCTGCTTAACTTTAAACTGATCAATTTAATGAAAATCTGTTTTGCAGATGGTGTTGTAATGTCTTTGGCAGGATTTAGGCAGCTTTAACATTAGACGTATGCTAGTAAAAATTATTTCTTTATTTGACCAGAACAACACCTTTTCTTTTATGTTTTAAGGTAAAAGGCATGTGGGATATGGTATTTTGGCAAAGGACCCAGAAGCAGAAAGTGTTGATGGTCTTTCCATATGGGCTCAAAACCAGAATACCCCTATGTCTATTGCTAACGATGACTGAAGAAACAAACAAAGCTGTATTCATTTTTTTACCATAATGTTTTACTTTGAACCCATAAAAAATCAGTTCAGTCAGACCTGTCCTTGGAAAAGGCTTGTCTTCTTTGTCTCGGGTGGAATGCAACAGCATTAACTTTTTTAACCTGGCAGAGCACACCAATTGTCTCTTTCAGACCTTGTATTTGTAGATCAGAAGTATTCTTTCCCTTGCTCACAAACCAAGCAGTAATTGTGTTACTTAGCTGTAGATACTATAAATAAGAAGGCAAATTAGTCAATCCAAGTGGTAAGTTTTATCTGATGGAGGTTGTCTGAATAAACAAAGAATTAGATCCTTGGGAGTGTAAAGCAGAGCTTTGTGTTTATGTCTTCTGAGAATCAAGCCCTCACAGTTTTTGCCAAGATAATTAAGTTTCAGCACAAGCATGTCTTTCTGTTTTCAGATGTATGCAATTCAATAGGAATTTCTTGGGCTGCTAATGCAATACTATTATATGTTAGCTTTGTAATTAGCTAGGACTCTATCCCTTTGCTGAAATGCGTTGTAATATTACACACACAAGCATAGTTTGCATGTAAGCAGTTAGGAAAGTGGTGCCCTTTGTTTCATATTGACCTTCTGACTTATTTAAAAGAGAGTTTACAATGAGCCTTTGTTTTGTCCATGGATAATCATCAACAGCTTTCTGAAGAGCCCAATAAAATGAGAGAATCACAAATGTATAACATCACATATTGAAAGGGTGGAAGAACAAACGGGGCTTTTGCTGTATTTTATAGGATGGATTTATAATCTGTTCTTGGGTCACTTAGGGCCAAGAATTTTCATGGTCAGCTGCTTGGTCCTGCTAGCTAGCATCCTCTGCAGGAAGGGCAAATACCATGTAGCACCTGCTCTTCAGCTGGGGCTCTGCATTGCTCTTTAAAGCGCGATGTCCACTTCTCTGCTGGTTCAGAGTCAAAAGATTAATCAGACCAGCTTTTTTTCTGCATCTGTCATCAGCAAAGCAGAATAGTCTGTCTGGATTCCATAATGCTGTTTGCATATTTGGATTTTAAATCAGCCAGGAGTATTGAATGCTTTGCTCATCTTTATCACGTGCAGGAGGCACAAGTGGGATTTAGTCCTTAGGTAACTTTTGGTGTAACAGTTCCCCAGGGAACAGTGCTTGGTTTTTTCTCATTATCCTTGTTCTGGATGAAAGCATCGTTGTTAGGAATTAACAACTGAGGGGGGTGTGAAGTATGTGCACATGGGGACGAATGGACCAACAGCCTAAATCACTTTGTTTGCTTTACTCTGTTTGGCATGAAATGTTGGTACTTCATCAGCTTAGGATTAACAGAAAGTCACATTCTTTTCAATTCAATTGTCCTGCACTAACTTTAATATAAAATAAAATATCCTACAAATATGCCAATCCAATTATTTAACTGTCATTGTCCCAGTATGATGGTAAAAGAGGTCAGGAGATTGTGCAGCATTGATTTGCATAAAAATCATTGTGGAAAGGAAATTGGAATATGTCTGCACACCTGAGGAGCCAAACCAAGCTTTGTTTTATGTTATTCTTTTTGTTTGTTTAGAAGAAAACTGTTTTCAATAATAAACAAAAGTTATTCAAATTTGTTCCTCAACACAAGCCTCATATAGAGGATAGAAGGTATTTCAGTTTTTCAATTCCTTTGAGATTTATGTTCACTTAAGGTTTTAAATGTTTTATGAAATTTAATTTCCACTGCAGGTTTTAGTTACAGTAATTCAGACTACGCAGTTGTGCTTACATCTATAAAGAGAAACCAGCATTCAAAGAACACACTGTCTAGTCACAGCTATACATACCTTGTGTAGTCATAGCTACAAATAATGTATATGCCTACTGTATGTACTTGTACATTATAGACAAGAATGTATATTTAAAAAATCAGAAAAAACCCAAACTAACAAAAAAAAATTGTTGGCTGGTAAAATAGCAATTTCAAAATATCCTTTTTCATGATAAATTTAAAATGAAACAGTCGAGAAAACATTTTCACATTATATTTTATGCACGTTTAATTTGATACTCAGATGTCTCTCTCAGAGTGGTACCATTACATAATGGTCCTTGTTAAAAAATGCTGTATTTTATATTCAGCTTATGGTGCACTGCTGAAACAGGGAGGTGTTCTCAAATCATAGTCTAAAGAATCTTCATGTTCATGTTCTTGCACTGAAGTGCTGTCCAGAACTCAGTCTGTGTGCTGTTCTGGATAAGGGTATGTGAGGCTGCTCTCGGAAAGGAGGCTGTACCGTACCACTTACAGTGTGCAGCCTGCCCAGTGGAGCCAGAGTGAGTAGGTCCTCTTGCAGAGCAGGAAAAGTGAGCAAGGAGAGCCAAAGCAGCAGAAGGAGGATCAGCCTCATTTATTCAGTATGCTCAAAACGCAAAACGGCTGTATAACAGCTATTTTTTGTGCCTGGAGTTCTTTCATTCTGACATTAAGAGAAATATGTAATTATTTCTGACTGAGATTCAAAGCAGAGATGCAGTGTGTAGTGTATGTAGGAGTATTATGCCAATGTGAGTGCATATGCGTGTGTGCATTAATAGATTGCAGCTATGGATTTAGCAGCCACTCCCTCCCAGCCTTGCAACATAGATTTTCTTGTTACCCTTAGGAGATTTTAGCTGATATTATGCAACTCGCTACAGGTGTCTTTTCTAAAATTGTAATTAGTTTGCTAGACTCTCCCAGGTGAGATTTTTCTCTACGCTCTCTTCCACATACTTAAAAATGAGCAGTAAAAAAAGTTAAAAGACTGACGTGCGACAGGAAAGTTATATTTTAGCATGGATACATGTAATTCAGCTTTGCTATTGTTTTTGCTAAGTAATTTAGGAGAAGTTTTCCCTTGGTCTATGCATTTGTTGGTAAATCCACATGAAATGCCATAGTTGTTATTTTATAGGAGAGTTAATGGGAATGAAATCTTACAGACCTCATACATACAGGACAGATTTGAGCTTCTTGATATACAGGTTTTGGGATTGTATTGGATCTATATACGTCTATATTGCGAGACAGGCAAATTAATTTTCTGCATTTCTTCTTTTTTCCTCCTTTGGGGTATTACTGGAACAGAAAAGGATAAGAAAGGGTAGGGAAGATGCTGGTGTGAAATACTAAGTAATGCAATTTCTGTTGGTTTCAGCAAGGATCGGGCACAATGCTGGAGACGCATTTTCTTTGATAAACTTCCATGTGTATGTTTGTGGGTAACATATAATATGGTACATCAGGAAATAGGTATTAATTATGTTAAATGTGACTAGGGTTGTTATGTTGGTAAAACATAGATTACAATTGGTGGCTTGTAATAATTTTTGAACCTGATGGTCTGCCTGTTAGATTGGTGTACTTAATACAGGCAGGTGTAATTAATAATAGTGCAGACTGATGATCATACAACCTCATGCTGATACATCAAGAAAGTGAAGCTTTGCTAAGAACTTCAAGACCTTTGCTTTGTGGATAGCCATGAAGGAGGATGTCACAGAGACTATCCCCTTGGTCTGCAGCAGAAGGTGCCAACCCTTCAGTACTGCAGCAGACAGATACACAGTGTATTGTGCACCATAGCCTCAGGGGAAATTGTATATTCTACTCTACCAGTGGGAAGGAAGGCATTAAAATCATCCTTAGCTTTTAAAGGCAGGGGGTATTGAAGAAAACAAAAATTGAGCAAAGGTAGTCCTTGCATGATGAAGTGTGCAGATTCCCATGCCTTGGGCATCCTACTGCAGTAGCAGTTACAATAACAGAAAAAAATAGTTTTGTCATATACAAGGAGTATGAGCAATACTCCTTGGTTATATGCATGAATAGGAAACATATTGCCTATGGGAGCTATGACTAGTAACATACTAGCCTCATTCCAAGAGTGGATGTTTGACCACCAGGGTTGCCTAACAAAAAATGTGTTTTTTTCTATTTAAAATTGTTATCCTAGAGTATTAATCAAACCATGCTGTTCACATGATTCACATGTGTAAAATACAGGACTGTATAACTACTGGTTTATTTCTGGATTGTGTGCAAGGAACCCTAGCATATAGGGACAGTATTCAGTGTTCTGCCCAAAGAGTTTATTTATTTGCAGTCCCTGTTCTCCCTTGTAAACTCTCTCAAAAATCAAGAACATGCACTGCTTCCTTGCACTGCTCCTGGAGGAAAGAACCATAGAGCCCCCTTTACCCATAAAGTCAGCACAGAATCTGCTGTTCTGGGGTAGTTTGTACCCCAAACTTTAACAGAAAACTAGATTACTCTTAGAGAAAGTTCAAAATGATCCTTTTAAAACAAAGGCCAACAGTGGAAACTCTTCTTTCCAGAACTTTATGAGGCAGTTCCAAAGGTCTACATCTCTTGATTTTAAAGTTGTTTAGCACATATGGAATTTTTCCATTGGCATCCTAAGCTTGTATTTGGACCTATGGCAGTTCTTGGGTGAGGGAGGTCAGTTGTCTCCAAATGACTTTATTAAAAAGGAGGATGTTTTCCGTGGAAAATTCTAAAATTTTGCAAGTGGCTCAAGCATCATAATAGCTATGATTGATATTATCCTAAATTCAAAACTCTGGGTCCTAATGGTAAAGGAGAAGGAAGGGCACTTCTTATTCACAGAATCACAGAATCAGAATGTCTGGTGTTGAAAGGGACTCATAAGGATTATTGAAGCAAACTTCCTGCTCCTCGCAAGACTACCTAAAACTAGTTTAGTTTTGACTACGAGTGTCATCCAGATGCTCCTTGAATTCTGACAGTATTGGTGCTGTGACCACTTCCATGAAAAACTTGTTCCAGTGACCAACCACTCTCTCAGTAAAGAACCTTTCCCTGCTGTCCAAGCTGAGCTTCCCCTGATGCAACTTCATACCATTCAGACAACAATGTTCCTATTTTCTACGTAACCTAGACACAAACTTGCTCTATGGGAAATAGATTGAGGAAAAAAATACTAACATTCACTAATTGAATAAACACATTGTGAATGACCAGAAACTTGATATTTTTACAACTAGAACAATGAAACAAAGTCTAAGGAGAATCTTGGTATTCTTGTTCGTTGTGTGCTAGTGATGAGAGCATGGAAAAAAGCTTGCTTTACTACTGAAATGAGGCAGCTTTAATATCTAGATGTTACTATTTTGGAAGCAACCTTTGGCATTTGCAGATATGTAAGCAGCTAATGAATGACTGGAAATTAGGAAGAATAAAGCTGGTGGAAAAAAATGAGTACAAACTGCAAGTGTTTCTGAAAACCTTATGTCCTTATTTGTCCAGGAACTTCTGTGACTCAAAATCTTGACCCAGGAGGAAGCTGGAATCCTGGGATGTGTCAGGACAGGATCTTCTGAAGTCAGCTCTCAGATGACAAGGATCACAGGCCACAGAAAATAGTTTAGGACTAATTTTACCAAATTTCTGACCTAGTGTTTGGGCATATTTGAAAGTACTGCTGTATTGTTAGTCCCCTGGGTCTAACCCTGTTGCAGATGCATCTCACTAATAGGTGTTGTACCTAGGCTGTGGATATCCTTTGTCACTTTTTGATTTACTAGGGTAGTCTCATAGGTCATGATGAATTGGCTATGCTGTCAATGTGCTCTGTCTCTCTGTTCCTGTCACCACTGGTGTGTTTTGTAGTGTGTCAGGCTTCAACAATATCTTCGCAACACTTGAATTTCTGTGACTTACAGAACTCAAGGAATGAAAATCTTTGTAGCTAGTCATTAGGGCTGCTTACAGGTATTTTTGAGAAAGACCAAATCCTTTCTCAGACACTCTGTAGTCTCTTTGATTTTCTTTTTTTTTTTTTTTCCCTTTTTGGGTTGTCTTCTTTTTTTATTTCTTGAAAAAATACAGGTTTGTGGGATCATCTCTGCCTCAACATGTTACTTGTAGGGCCTGGATCCAAGAAGCCTTGCTAGGTATTTCTTTTCTTTTATTTCATGAGTTTTTCACTGAGCAGCTCAAATTCTGTGGCCTCAGCTACCTCAAAATCATCGAACAGATGATATGGTTTACCCAAAGAATTTTGGGGCACACAAAGTACAAGAGCTATGCTGTTTTTGAAGAGTTCTGTTTAAGTAACAATTTTTATGATAAGGAAGAGTTGAGCTGGTAATCAATAAAAGGAGACTCTGAAATCTCATGCTACAGAGAGCCTGTATCCCAGTTCACTCAGCTTTTGTACTCTCCAGAATACAAAGGTTTTGTGCCTCATGTGTCTACAACAGGAACTGAACAAATTTCTTTTCTTTACTTCTAGTAGTTGTTTGTCCTAATAGATTTAGAAGGTAAGGTCAATACTGTCTGTACTGGGAAACAGAGCATGGCTTTGGGAAAAAAAAAAACCAAACAAAACATTGTGTCTCTAACCAAGCAGAGGTGAATGAGAGGTTGGCCTGTAGTACGTCTGACAGTCTATTGGACCTCATAGTATTATAATTAAGCATTACAAGTTCTTCACATATGTCTGTCTTTCTGTCTGCTTATATTTATTTTTACATGGACTTAGTAGAGTATCTGTAGTTGGGAAGGATGAATTCGAGTACTGGGAAGAGTTGGGGGTGGAGTCTGAAGTTGTTCACGCTCACAAGAGTTCAGAGAGACAGTTATCCAACATCAGTATTGGGGAGGAAGTCACACTTGTTTCAGGCTGGGTTTCTTGCACAGGGGCTGCAGTGGTAACAAAAGGGCAGGTGTGTGCTTATAGAAGTGTGCACTTCCCAGGAGCATAAACAGGATTTAAAGCTATGAGTGTGCATACATACCCCAGGCTGCGACTGTCATCTTCTATAATGCCGTATGAAGATCTATATATGTTAGCCTCTGCTGTAGCAAAGGTTGGATTTCCATTTTTATTCTAATTTCCTTCTCCTAGTTACTTATAATATTCTTCTACACACTTTTAGGGCTGAAATTATCAGGATTTGGTCTGGGTGTAAAGAATATATCTTTTCCTTTGGAGCTCTTTCTGAGTCACTTAATCATGAGATATCTTTCCAACCTGTCGTAATGAAAAATACTCTATTGCAAATAAAGTTAGTTAAGTACTTTTCTTGCAGTGGCTGTCCATAACAGAAGAGAATGTTATTTTAAAAGCAACAACACATTAATAGGCCAAGTATGCAATCATTGTCCTATCACAGCAAATTATACCATTAGTCCACCTTATCTAATCTCTTTGCTACAGACTGCCTAACAACAATTGCTTCTCAGAGCAAAGCAGACCAAAAAAAAAAAAAAAAATTCATGGGCAAATATAGAATAATGTTGCTTATACTGGAAAATTCTTGTTCTTTTCATATGTCCTCTATACTTTGCAATGAATTAACATCATACAAATTCAAGTATATATTTTCCCCCCCAAAGTTGTCTTTGGGTAGTCTTAAAAAACCTTCAGATTGGTATATAAAGTGAACTTCTGGCTCAATCACGTGCAGTGGGAAGGAGTTCCACAGGTTAATTTAACCTACATACAAATATTCTTTTCAGCTTTTAAATTTTTCTGTCATTAATTTATTAAATTTTGTTTGTTTTATTCATCTGGTAATAGAATGAAAAAGATCATGTGTTCTTACTTGCTGTATGACCTTTTACATAACCTTTATAACTTCACAATAATCTTTATGATTACTTTATGGTCTTTTTATCATGTCTCTCTTTTATTTACACAAAAAAAATTCAATCCAGTCAGTCTTGCTCCTAGTGGAAGTTTTTCCACATTTCTGCTAATCCCATCACTGATCTCTGAACTCCTTTTACTGCTGTTAAATTTTTCTGGAGATATACTGATATTTCAGAACTGAACACACTGTTCTCAATGGAACTGTATGATCTTACTGTCCCATGCTTGGTGCATCCAAAAATATAATCTGCTTTAAACAAATCCTATTGCAGCCTGTGCTGGAAATATGTTGCCTTTCATTACATGCTTCTTCCCATGCCCCTCCCTTCAAACTGATGCTGAAGTGTCTTAGGGTGGCTACATTTAACTCAGACACCAGTAACATGCTTGATTGGTTCAAAGTATTCCTTATAATACACATTTTCTTGGATTTATCTGTCAATACTGAGTTTCTTCTGCATGCTCAGCTAACTTTAAAAGTATCTGGCATTTCTCACAGTTCTTTGGCCAGTCTTCACTGTCATGAATTCATTTATGACTTCTGCAGGATCAGTCCTAGTTTGCAGTTAGAAGACACAGAGGTAACTTTTGTTCTCTTAAATGCCCTGTTAGTTCATCTAGCTTGTTTTCTGTCTCTCTCAGTTTTTAATCCATGAGTTTTTTGCCCCTCTGGTAGGTGCCTACATTATGTGGTTATGCTGCTTCTTCATAGCCAGCTGAGTGGGAAAAAACTCCAGCTCTGAATTAACCCATGGAGTAATTAAATTCCCCCTAATATTAAGAGAGTGAGAGAAAGAAGCATCTCCTTGTGCCCATGTCACATTGCCTGCCTCTTCAGATAGCTGCCTCTCATTGCTTTCCCACGTGTATTGCTGTACCTAGTGGCTTGAGCTGCAAATGTCTGTAGGCAGTTAACTATTTGCTGAGCTGAAGAACAGAAATAGCTAATTAACCATCCATCTGCAAATATTTACCCCAGATATTTATTTACTGATGCAAAATAGAAGATGCTCTTTCTGCATGTGGTCTACAAGGCTGAGGCATTACTGCAGTTGACTCTTTGTAGTGTGCTCTTTTCATACTGTTCAGTGCTAACTTTAATGTATTATTGATTGTTATTAAGGTATACCATGAAATACAGATGGGATGTCTGTTGTGGTTGAACTCATACTGTGGGAGCTATGTTGACTCTTAGATTGTTCTGGCCTTCATGCTGCTTGACATTAAAACCTTTCACATTAGAAGAGAAAGAAATATATAGTAACTATGTTACCCTGTATGTAGTGTGAAGTAATGTGAAAATATGATGCCAAATTCCCTCCCCACCAAGTCAGCACAAAATTTGAAATGAAATACTAATTTCAGAGCAAGCCAGGAAGTTCAAGTTCCCTGTGTGACTGTATATAAACACTAGTTCAGGACAGTCAATACCTGAATTTAAATTAGCTGTACTACCTGACAGTAGAAAATGCTAAAAGTGGAGGGATTAGGGGTCTGATTTTCTAAAATACCGAGTCCTAGTGGCTCCTCCTGGAGCTCCTGTTTAGCATCCCAGGATCCAAGGTCATGCTCACGAGTGACTGGCACCTCTGTGCTGACTGCCAGCATCCATCCTTGCACAGCCTTCTTGGCTGGATGTATTGGCTAGTTAGAAATACACAAAAATTGCATCAGAGGATCAATTACTGCTGAAATGTCACTACTGAACCCTGTAATAGTGCTAATTAGTTAAAGCAAAAGAGGCACTTATCTTGGCAGCAGATCACTGATTTTTTTTTTTTTTTTTTTCACAAAATTAGGTTTCAAATGCTTTACATTCTCCCTTTTCTGGAGAAGTTAAAGTATATAAATGTTGAGGCTTTTTTTCTTTTTTTTTATTTCCTATGCCCCCATAAAAAGAAATACTTCTAAATGTTTCTCACTATGTCCAGCAATTTCCATCTTAGAATAGCTGACTTTTGTTTGGAACTCTTAAAGAGGCTATTAGTCATTGGAGAAGACTTGAAACAAGGAAACATATGACAAACACTCAGTCACAGGACAGCCCTCTCCAATTTTGGCTCAGCTCCCTTTCTGCCATTAATGGGGCAGAAAAGGAACTGGAGATCTGATGCAAGTTCCCTGCCGGGGCGGAGGGCAGAGTTATTCTGCCTGTGTCAGGGAGTCCCTGGCTGGCAGGGAGCCAGCTGTGTGTGCCCTGTCCTTCAGGGCACACAACGCAGGAGATGTGTCAGGAGAAGGGCCGGGAGGCACAGTAGCTGAAGTACATGTAAGTGTGTCTGTGATGAGAGTGAAATCCCTGCTGCACAGGGAGACCTGGGGAACTCCCAGGCAGAGCCGGCTCAGAGGGATGCTGGTGACTGCAGAAAACTTTTTATCTGCTACAGAAAGGCAGTGGCTGCTGTCACAAGCTGTAGGGTCTGACTGCAGTCCTGTGTTTTGATCCCCTGCTCGGATAGGTTTCATTTTTCTTGTGCTCACCTTGCAGGGAGCCTTCCTGGGCTGTGTCAGTGTGTTCTGGGCTTGATGAACTACCACAGTTTTTTCCCAGCACCAGTTGTTCTTTTTCAGTGCTAAAACATGCACAAGGCTCTCATTCACACATCCCATCCCCCAGCTGTTCACCCAGCATTTAGTTTTTGGTGAGGATTGTTTCCTCACTACGCCACAAAGATAAGATTCTCAGCTGCCAGTGGCATGAGCAGAGTCTGAAGTTTCTTTAGGATGAGACAGGTCATATAGTTAAGCAAAAGTCTAAATATTTGCAAAGATTCAGGAAAAATACAGAGGTTTTGCTAGTTTTGATCCTCTGCAGAATTTGTTTGAAGCTTTAAAAACATTGTTTGTTTCCTATTAAAACGGTGATGAAAGGAAAGAGATAGGAAGAATGTAGGCCAAATCCATCTTTGTTGCAGTGTTGCTGATCTCAGTAGTATTACTCCAAGGATAGAGAAGTTTTCTAAAACGACAGTGTTTCTTAACTCTGTCAATTGACTGGGACATGGCTCTCCTGTGGTTTAACTACTGTGGTTTGTCACTACTGTGAGAAATTATCCAGTTCAAAAAGTCCTGTTATTTGGGTAATTTCTTGCTGAAATTGATGGTTACTGTTCCTGTTTTTCTCCCAAAGTTTATTTCTAGGGCTTTCCCATTTGTTTCTGGTGCTCAAGATAAAACGCTAGTCACAAAGGCAGAGTCAGAGAGACTGCTCTGCTATGAGGATGTGTAAAAGAGGAGAGGATATGAATTTGGGACTGTTTGCCCTTTCATGGAAGCAGTTCTCTTGTATCTGATACAGAGTGTGAGTTGATGCAATGAAATCTACCTCCTAAATATCTTTTACAGATCAAACCAGGTTACTGGGTATTGATAACCATGACATACTTTGTGCCATTTCTCCTCCTAAATTATTCCACATTTGTGAGCATTTTTTAAGCAGCTGCTATTTAAAACCAGAAAGCCTCCACCCTAAATGGCCCCAACCTGTCAGAAACATTTCCTCTCTTGCCTGAAGCTTGGAATTTCACTCCAAAATGCCAGCTCCCTCAGGAGTGTGCATAGTGTCATCCTTGCCTTGTGGTTTAGTCGTTGCAACCTCAGTTGCACACACAGTCATTTTTTACCATCTTACCACATTCTTCTTCTTTCTCTACCAACATCTCTATGTGTCTATTTTTCACAGTGCCATTTGCACCTAGTTTTCTGCAGCACTTAGCCCAGTTTCACTCTTGCCAAGCCCTAGATTCCTTTATACTTTTCTCTTTTCCTGCCAATAAGTTTCTTTTCCACTCTCTCTTGTGTATGAATGTGTTTATGTACATTGTCAGATATGCATTTCTACTTTCCAGTTCCTTACTTTCTACATGGGATGATTGGGATAAAAAATTTTATTGTCTTGAACTTGAGTTAGCTGTGTTTCAAGCAAAAAAGAGAGAAAAAGGGTATGCTGGATATCCCACAGGAAGCTATCATGCATTTTGAACCTGCTGCATATTTTTGATTAGGAAAAATATGTTAGAAATTTGTAGGGTGTTCTCTAACTCTATCAATACTCTTTTTTTCATATGGTTGCATGTACCGAGCCAAGCCCCAGTAATATTAAGGGGGAAAAAACACTGCTGTAACTTTGTGACTAATATATTTTAGAAACGTCTTACATTTTTCCTGTAATAGCTTTTCCATACATAGTAGCATTTCAGTTTGAAGGTCTGACTTCTCAAAGCCTATCAGAGCTAAAAAAAAAGTGCCAGCATTCTGTTGAAAAGCTGGAAACTTCCCACCTCCAATGCTATGAAGCTCCTTTTTCAGACTCAAAGATCATAAAATTAACACATCATTGGTAAAAGGCCCATGCTGGGTGTTGCCCCAATGTAATCTGAAAGGAAAGTTTTTTGTTTGAAAGCAAAGAAAAAGTCTTGATGGTGGTTTGCAGCAAAACCAAACTAATGACAGCTGATTTAAGCTAACTGGGCTGGGAGCATTAACAGTAATTACTTGGAGACAATTTTGGGTCCAAGACAATAATCTTGGAGACAATTTTAGGTCTTGTTTCAGGCACGGAGATTTTGTTGACGCTGTCATCTAGGACTCAGCTGAGAATTCTCTGAAGACCATGCTTTTTGCACTTGACAGGTGTAAAAGTGTGTGCCTTAAGCAGTCAGAGTGCCCTTTGTGAAGAATGCTGGACCTGTGCTGGGTTCATATTGACAATATAAAATCTTCCATGCGGCATCAATAAGGCTGGGATAAAACACATGACATATAATAGTTCCAGACCATGGTCTTTCATTCTTCTTTAGGTTTAACCACTGGGGCCACATATAAATAATTACCTGGCTATGTAAAGGGGTCAAACCAAGGCCTTGATATTCACAGTACATATCCTGATGGGAGTGTGTTGTTATTTCAGTAGGGTTAATTTTTGTCCCAACTGCAGCAAATGGTAAATTTTCCACTGAACTTGGTGGAACTAAGATTTCATACATGACACTTAAATCTGTGCTATATAAAGCTTTGTATAAATACATCTGTATATAATATATATCACAAGCATGTACAAATGTGTTTCTGTATATTTTAGCCAATTACATAAACTGTGTTTAAACTGTCTACTATGCAGATGCCTAGAACGAACAAACTAAAAAATCTGGATAGAGGTAAGATATTTAGAGAATGTAATGGGAACGTATTATTTACAACTGTAATTTTGAGAGGTTTTTTTTCCCTTTATCAGTTGCCTTTCTCTACTATAAAATCATGTGGGATCTTTTTTCTAGTTGCATCAATTTTCAGCTGCAAATGTTTTACATTATAAAACTGTGTAAAACAGACTAAAAATTGTGAAGTGTAAGAACAGATAATCTGGAGACTTAAGTGCTTTGGGCAAACTTCTCTTGCTAGCTTTCAGAGATACAGAGGGAGACTGTATTTGAAACCCCTCATCAGAGCAAAATGAACATTTAAGTGTTCTCGGACATAATATCAGGCTTACACGCTCCCTGACTGACATCCCGTACATACTGTATAATTGCCAGCCTGCTCCTCCAAGTGCCTTGAAGATTACATTTTTTTAATGTCCCAATATTAATAACCAGATGTGATCTTCTTCCTGCCCAGGGGTCAAGCTAGCTGGCCAGGTCAGGCTGTTTGTCTGTGTGCACAGACTGTGAAGTCTATTCAGAATGACAGGTATGGGGGGGGAGGCGGGCAGGGTGTTAACCTCAAGACCACCAAAAGGGAGTTCTCCCTGCTGGGAACAAAGACCAGCAGGAGCTTCAGCCTTTTTCAGTACTCCTGGGATTTTAACCAAGTGAACAAAAGATGATGCACAGCTGAAGAAATGCTCTTCACAGCTGATACATAATTTAAGATGTTCAGTTACAAACAACCGGATATGTATTTGTGATTTCATTTGAGCACAGTCCAATTATCTGCAGTCAGTTAATATTTTTGTACGAGCAGTTTCTGTGTGCTGCTTTATATGCTCAGAAGACGCTCAGTTGCCAGAGTTTGAATACACGCTAGCCTCGAAAATAACCCTAGTACTTAAAGAAATAGTATTAAAACACCAGCAGTTTCTATGGGGTGTTTTGTATCTTCTAGTTAATGTTTGCCAGTCTATGTATAGATTATTTTATAATATGATATAGTTTCATTAAACATGTATTATAAAAACATTTACTCTTCACTCTCTTTTTTTGTTAGGAAAAAAAAAAATCAAAAGAAGAAGCTATTTGTTTCCTAATTGATTTTCTACGTTAGTTGTTCATTGAATAGATAAGTAGTGCCTGTGATATTTGATTACAGAGCAAGGCACCCATTTAACCTTCCGTTCTTTCCTGGCCAGGATTTCAAATACAATACAACGTACCTCCCTTAGGCTCAGTAGGATTAGACTGCTAGCAGTAATCCCTGATGCTATGAAATAGACCTGATAGAACTTCAACTCACTTGTTTAGGATTATGCTCATGAATTTCAGTCATCTAGTTGTATTAACCCTTCGGGAACTTGTGTGGTTTATGCTGCAATAAATAATAAAACATTATAACAAACAATAGTATATGCATATCAAAACTTATCTATGTGTTTTAAAGAATTCACTTTTGCTTGGTGATCAAATTGTAAAATTCACATTGAAATGAATTTAACTCCTATAGCACAAATCCTCAGAGTTCATTTTAATTCTCATGTTCAGATGCCTTTTGAAGTTCAACAGTGTCTTTAAACAGGTTGGTTTCAATTTGTGCATTGCTTTTTAAAAACTGTTTGAATAAATTTTAGTTCTCAAGATTGCATTGAAAGGGTAGACAAGTGATATCTGCTAAGTACAGAGCATCAGTGCAGAATCTCCCAGTATAATGACTTGAATACAAGCATGGTCCTGTAGTAAAGAGGAGGGGTAGTGATACCTGAGCCATCATTTCCAGGCTTTTTTGATTATAGCAACAATGAGCAATACTGACTTATGATGAGTTATGCCCTGAGCTAAAAACAGAGTAAGAGTGCCAGAGCGTTTCTGATGGACCATGAGACTGTTGGTGTGCAAAAGCATTGTAATCACTCCAGATTTGGACTACTCTTTTGAACTGGTGCCTTCTATTTAAATGCTGGTTTTTAATCTGGTCAAATCACTACAGGGAATAACCCTATACTAGCAATAAGAAGGAACAGGTCTTTCTTTGATTTTCAGGATCCTAAAACCCACCAGTGAAATAAATATTGTTTCCTATTACCAGTCTCTTAAACTGTTGAACCTTTACTTCCAAGGCTCATTAAATATTTATGCGCACAACTAATTGTACTGATTACTGGAATGAATATATGTATATGTTTTAGAATATTTGATGTCAATTACAATGAAAAATCGTGGAGAGTTTGACTTGGGATCTCTAACTTAGTCTCTTAGCAGAAGATAGAGTCAAATTAGGACTGACTGAATATGCACATTAAGGCATCAATTAGTGAAAACTACTGCCACTTCAATACACCTGCATGTGGAATTGCTATATTTAAAGGCAAGATGACAGGCAGAATCAGTGCTACTAGCTGCACTTGATAACAGAGGCATCAGGGCAGTTCTTTACCCTTTAGACACTAATAAAGCATGCCTATTATTGTAGATCTGTTGGATACTCTTGATACATCTGATGATAAAGTGGTATTGATGAATAGCTGAAGGCCATGAGAGCAATAAATGAAGTTACTCTTGAGTGATTCCATTCTTTTTTTGCAGGAGGACTTGGGAGTGGGGGTAGTTTGGGGTGGTTGTTCATCAGCCCAGTGGTTCACTCATGTGCTCCCACGTGGAGTATTGCTGAGTTCTAGTCTGTCACCCTCCTTGATTAACATATGCCCAAGGCCATTATAGGAGAATCATCTATTCTTGAGGTGTGGGTGTCTCCATGATGCAGATGATTTTCATCTCCACAGCAATATCATTAGACTTGGATGGCAAAATCAATTGTTTGACTCCGTATCTTGCCAGACTTGGGGTTTGGATATAGCAGCTGTGCCTCACCTGAACTGAGGTTCTGCTGGTGGCAGAGACAGAGATGCACAGGTGGTAGGAATGGCCAAGGCAGCACTACATAGCTGTCCCACACTCATAGGCTGTGCTGATTCTGTATTTGGCTCCTGAGGTAACCCAAGGAGTGATAAGCATCCCTTGGTAATTTCTGTGTGTATATATTTATATATAGGAGTGGTTGCTAAATGTATAGATGTTGCTTCTCTTTCAAATTGGCTTCTCTCAAGTTTTTTTTTGTCTTAGAAATATCTTCCAAAAACTGCATCCAGTCCTGCTGCTTCTGAAACCTAGAGTCAGTTGCAATATTTAATACATTTAAACTTTTGTGCTTTGTTGGTTAGTTTTGGTTTGACACCTAGTATATTTCTGTTCCTGATTGATTGCAAATGTACCATTAGAAATGGGCTGTTTCATGAATGCTAAGTTTACACATTCAGAATGTGTTTTCCCTGGATTTTCTGCAGTGTGTGTTTAAACATGGCTGTTTCTGAATCAAATTCTTGCTTAGGTCAGCAGATTTAGCATGGAGAAATTAATGGAAAGCAAACAGCCAAGAGGTGGGACATGGAAGGAACTAATTCAAGAATTTCAGATAAATATAGCCAGTATTTTCTATCTCTCCATCTGATGCTTTAATTCTAAATGAAGAACTTGCACAACTTAGTGGCCTACAGGTTGCCACTTTAAGATTTACTGAGAAAAGAGAGATAAACCTGTAAAGTTTGATGAGATTTGAGCTGCCAGGAATATAGCTGTCTATTCATTAGCCAGTTTTTCTGACAGCAAGTATTTTGCAGATGCAGTTTAAGTTCTGTTCCAGCTCTCTCAACTTGTCTCTAGTTGCAGTTTCACTCTGTTTCAACCTATAAAGACTGAAATGAGTCAGACCCCAAGTCTCTCTGAAAACGTCACTACATGTACATAATGCAGCTAGCAGTGCCCTGGGCTAAATCTCAAAAGATACTGGAAGCTTGTATTTTTAGAGAGTGGCTGGCAAATGAAGAATCTGGTTTCCCGTTTTCTTGATCAAAAATTTCAATTTTTGATCATTTCACAAACTATCAAGTTGCAATTGTCCTTCAGTTTCTTACAGAGTAAAGGTAATGCAGGGTGGCCGTGTTGGGAGAGTTTGTTCTTAGATGAAAATAAATTTTGATGGCTTGGGTAACACTACTGTTTATTAATGTGCATTTACCTAGCAAAGCAAAAAAAGGTTGTGTGTGTGTGTGTGTATGTGTGTGTGAAGGGAATCTTACTAAGTCTAAATAAATAGACTGAAGAAACCGTGGTATTACTTTACACTTCTGTAAAGCCTTTATTCAGAGGCTTTCAAAATGTTTTAACAATGTTAATTAAATGCAGTGCTCCTTCATTCTGTGTTAGCCTAAGTGCATGTAGGGCCATCTTCATGTACATACTGGTAGAATGGAAGAAAGCTCGTGTTTAACTGTGTGCAGCAGCATTGCACTGCAAGTACTTTCAAGGCAGGTGAAGAAAAAAAGCCGTGTTCAAGTGAAACTGCACAGGGAATTGCCTGTAGGTAGGCAAAACATAATTACAAGTTGAAATTTGGCCAAGACATTTGTCTTAACACTCTTCCTCCTTTGAAAAAAAAGTGCCACGTACTTAATAACTTTATTAAGTACAAGCAGTTGTGAAATCTGTTCTTTGTTTCAACCAAAAGGAAACATTTCCTAACAGGATGGTGCTGTTAAACACCAAGCTAGGGCACTGACTCATTACTAATTTAGACAGAGAACACCATCAATGAATTACCAAAACTCTTTTTTGTAGCACTGCTGTTTTCCTTGGAGATCTCCCCTCCGAGTTCTGACCCTGCTTTAGCCTGTGAGATCTGAAGGGATCACAGCACAAGGTGGTATAGCTTAGGGCTGTATATAAAATGATGAAGGAGAGAGTGAAACCCAGCCATGTGCTCCCTTTACTTGAAACTGTAGTAGGAGAGGGAGGTGGCATTCAGTGAAACTCAGAGCGACTCTTTTTTTCTGCAGTAAATAATCAGCCTGTGAAATTCACTGCTGCAGTGGGGGGTTATCCGGATAAACAGTTTATCAGGATTTTTAAGAAGGATAAGGGCATGAACATTAATGATGTTTCTGATTATGTGGGCTAAAACAAAAAGATACAAGAACGTTTAGTTCTCTATTATTATTGTTAAAGTCAGGATATAAACAGACTGTCTTCCAGGGTCAGGCGAGGATCCCTTGTCACACTGCACGTTCATTTAGGCTCTCTAAGGGCTTGTATTTTTACCCTGCTTTTTTGTGGATCTGACATTAGCTGTTCCTACAGAGAGCATGTCAGAACACCTGGGCCAAGGGGATGATTCATAGTTTTGCTCCCCCATCTCTCTGTCTCCCTCAGTGACTGTTCTCAGAGGACGACATCAGACTTCAAAAATGTATACGAGAACCGAGTGTTTCAAATGTAAATAAGATGCCTTTCTGTTCGCAATTTTAGTCTCACTAAGGAAAGGTACTACTCCAACAGTAAACAACTGAATCTGCATGTCTGGGTTATTTTGGTTTTTTTTTGTCAGCTTATCACTCAGCGTGGGAGAGGAGTGTCTGTGTCATAATTAGTGTTTCATTTATTTAATTTGGAAGTACAAACAATACACAGAAAGGGCCATTTGACAACTAATTAATTTGTTTCTGCTTAAAGAGCGTGACAAAAAGTTTGCCTTCAGATGAGCATTCAAAGATTGTGGATTTGCATTTGAGTAATAATTCATCAGCATTACTCCATAGATAATTTGATATCCTCAGCACAGCATGTAAAGGTACAGGCTTTGAATATATTTTTTTAAATTTTGATGACTATTGAAACTCTTGGATCATTCTAAAACCAGTTATGATTCAGTACCACACAGTATCTCCCCACGTTTCTAGGAAGCACCGTTTTATTCCACCTCTTGGAAGGGGATGAAGCATCTGCAGCCTGGCTCCTGTGACAGCTAGTTCCGCAGAATCCACGTGGCACCGTGTGAGATAGGGCTTGACTCAGGTTACTGTTTTTCACTGCAGTTTTGCAGGCATCAGGGTAACATGTTAACTCTGTGTGCTAGCTGTTATTAATTGTTCCGTACACTCTGCTCCAAGCAAGGATTAGGAAGACAAACTCCAGTGTTGTGAACGTTGGGAGCAGAATAAACAATCCAGGCCTAGGAAGGCTGTGTGCAGATAGCTGTCTGGATCTTGACACAGCAGCTCTCCAACCATGGCCAGTCAGTCTGTGTGTGGAATCCAGGTCTTAAAGGGAATAGGGGAAGCGGAGGTAACATAGGGCACTGCAGGAATTTGCCCCGATACAGGGCTGGGAGATGGTAGGGCATGCACTTGGACTCTCTGCTAGGAAGCACCAGTGTTTTCTGTAATACAGACAGAGTTTGAGAAAGCAGAAGATTTGAATTGCGATAGAGGGATCAGTCTTCAGATCTGTTGTTGAGCATGGTATTTTTCTCATTTCCCTGTTTTCTCTTTCCCTGCAGAGTATTAATAATGTATTGGAGAATTCACAGACTTTAGTATGTCAGTGGGACTGGAAGAAAAGCTGTAGGAGGGAAAGGTTTTGCTTGACCCAAAAGAAGAGGAAAGCTTCTTCTGGTAGAAAGAAAGAAAATACATTGATTATTTGAGGAAAGACCTCAAAGGGAAAATTGAGATGTAATTTTTTCCAGACATCCAGGCTGTGATGGTAAGAACTACAGAGGGAAAAATGTTACCCCAAACAATGCAGACCCTGGAAGGTAAACCAATGTGGAAGTCAGTCAAAGGCCTTTAAATAAAAGCTTCCTCAAATAAAGTCCAAGTAGCAAGAGAAACAAGGCTAGTACAAAGTGAAAATGGGAATGAAGCAGTTTTATGAATACTGCTCAGTGAATGAACTAGCATTTAGTAGGTTTTTAATGTCTCTTCCTCACATATCTCTGCAAAGAATTGTAGTTAGTAATACTGGTATTACAAGTTAGTAATTGTAGATATTAATTGTAATAACATTGTAATATAATCACTGTAATGCACCTTTTAAAATCAAATATCCTAGTAGAGGAATCAGATTTTTCTTTGTTATTTCTAGTCTTAGCCAGAGGTGTGCAGAAGGGGGAGGGGATAAGGATTATTTTAATCCCCATATCAGACATGGGTATGTGAGTGGGCACTGGCATGCAGACCAGCTAAATCTATTATTTTGAAGCAATGTATAGTAGCTCCAAGTATGGACAATGATAAATAACATTGACCTAAAACAGGAATGATTTTAAGCCACCTTCACTTATCCAACTTCATGGAGGTCTGGAAATACAAGTTGATTTTCCTTTGCATCACTCTGTATGTACGAGTCATTACATGATTTAATATACTTAGAAGTATGATGCCCATTCTCTTAGTCACTTTGTTCCCTTTGTCTTATACATTGTCACAATAGCCTAGAATAAATTTAAAATGAACATATAAATGACATTAAAAACAGAACATAAAATAGTATTTACATTTACCGGTCACTTCCCCAAAGATCTGAACCGCAGCTGTTTGGAAGAAACAAGCATCTTCCTAACTCTGTCCTTTTTACAACTGTCCTTTGAATCAGGGATCCAAACCTGAAATAACACAGTGGCACTTGGAGACAGTCTCAGAGAAATGAGAGCTGTGTCACTGGATAGTGACACAGTCTTAGCATTTGGTTGCCTCATTTTGTTTTTTATTCTGTTGTGTGGGTTTTTTTTTTTTCCTTTTCTTCTTTATTTTTTTCTCTCCTACAGCAGTGGTACTTTTAGATTTTGCTTGAAAGATTTTGGTGGTTCAGACGAAGGAGAAGCTTTTCTTTCAAAGGCTTGCAGTTCAGCCCCTTCAATATTTTCAAAAATATTTTAATTTTTTTAATAATAAGTGGTGAGCCAGGCTTTTAGAAAATAGGGCTGATGTAACCACTATATAAGTAATAATATAATGAAATGAAATGAAATAAAAAGTCTTTCCTCAATCACCCCTCCTATGTTATGCAATAGTAGTAAGTGATTTCTTTTCTTAGGTGCATATCCAGGTCAGATTCTTTTCCCCTCACTGACTGTGATAAAGAGTTTATATTCCAACTGTTACACAATATTGTGGTCTCCAAAAATTCAGCAAGGAAAGTTCAGCTGTTATGAGACGTGCAAATAAGACACTGGTTTTCCTTCTTTTGTTTTGTTTTGTTTTGTTTTGTTTTGTTTTGTTGATGGAGATGCCAGATGACATATCCAAATAAGCACTTGAAATAAGTGTGGTAAAAGTTTATTAATAGATGCCATTACCACAAGTCCTCATGTGTGCCCCTTTGAAAAACAGTGGTCACTTATTAAAGACTAGAGACAGAACATTTTCTTGATAATAAAGCACATCAAGACTTGTTTCTATTAGTATTGGTCCACGAATACTTCATCTGCTAATTTAGGGTTTAGAGATATTTAGTCATACAAGCCCTCCAGTCTGAAATAGTCATTTACCTTATTATTATTTAAACACTGGCCTTTTATATTTAAAATATATATATAAAACGTACTTGTCCTCTTCATAAAATTAAAAACATCTGCTATGGCTTTTCAGTTAAAATCTTGTGGACTTGAAAGTCTGGTGATAGGTCAGTCTGCCATTTTGAATGGCAATTAAGCTGACAGTGCACCCTGTACCAGTGAGACTGTGAAAACAAACAAAAAAGGCAGATGGTTCATTTAGTTTAGTAATTGTAATTTGTTGTTCATTAAAAGCAATTCCCACACAGGCATTCTCTATGCAGATGGAGTATATGGAAAATTTTATTCTGCCAACCTGTCGTAATAATTATTTTTGTTAGTGTAATTTGCGCCGGCATTTGATAGGCAGTTGATTAGAGCAGTATGGTTTCATCAGAATTAAAATTAATTATAAATTTTGCTGCTTTCATTAGTGTGCTTTTATAACTATCATGGCCAAGCAGCAGGGGTTTGGCTCTGAAATACCGAAAATCACAGCATCATTTGTTGTGTGGAGTTTTTTTTTCTTGAGATGACTGAACCTTTTAATAAGGTTTTTGTTTGGTCGAGGTTTTTTTATACCTACAGAAGATGAAAATTAGTGGCAAAACTGTTAGGATCATTCTAAAACAAGCTTGTAATGGAGGAATGTGCAACGTTCAGTTACTAAGCTTGAAATGTTTTTCAGTTTTCCTGTGATAGCATTGTAGCTCCAGACATTGCGAGAGAGGTAAATAGAGAGAAGCCTTATGGCCAGTAATAGAAATGCCTTTACAGATAAAAAACCTTGTTTGCTAATAGGTTTTTTACAGGGATTTTGTCTTCCCTTTAGAGTATAAAATTATTTTAAATAAACTTCAAAAGAAGGAAAGTAGTCCCCTTTTTATGATTATAATTACAGAGCTGCTTATTTTTATAATCATGATAAAGTATTTCTATTCTAGAAGGCTCAAATTGCAAAGAAATTCTTCAAAAATAAGTATTAGAACATCTTGGTACAGACACAGACAATTCCAGTGGCAAATCTGAAGGGCTGAGTGCAGCACAGCTATTTTACCTCCATACACAGTGTAGCGCTTCTGCAATATTCAACCTGCAATATTCAACCTGCAGTATTAGGAAGTAGATAAATGCTGAACGTAAAATACAGAATACAGTCCTATGAGCTTCAGTTTGCTTTTAGTCTTTTATATCCTGATATTTTTGGTGGTTCATCTGTGAGGGTTTTTTCTCCATTGCAATTTAATATTGGTAAGGCAGCAGAACAGACAGTGAGGTTGATGTCCTTGTCCTGTTCAAGTCAGGGGCAGCTCCATCATTAATTTCAGTTGCTACATGTAACCTATGGAAAAAGATAATATTTTAGAGAAACAGATGAATAGAGTATAATCAGTACTGGTTTACAGCTTTTTTTCTTCTAGAGACTAGGTTTATTTTATGTTATAATTGTACTTCGTCTGAGGTACGGTATCCTCTGGGGTGTAAATCCCCTTAGAGTTCCCTTTGAGTTTAAGTCAGAGCATGCTTGACCTACTAATTTTCATTAATACATTTTTCTCTCAGAACCTTAAATTTATAGAATTATCTATGTCTAGGAATGAGGCTGGGAAAAGTAGAGAAACTCTTCTGGTTTGTAACTTGACTCTTGTTTCTGCAAAATATGAACAAGACAGTGTTTATTGTAGTCAGAAAAATAGTTGGCATGATTGTGCGTAAGTGAAGAATCTCTGGATTGTCTCAAAGTGTTAGCTGCCCATTTGCAGACAAGCAAGCTTTTAGTGTGCAATTTAGGTCAATGGATAGAGGGGAGAAGATGTGTTTAGGCGACAGATTTTAAATCACCATAATATAAATATGCTTCCCTTTTCATCCGGAATTTGCTTTCTTTCAAGGTAATTTAGTGGAGCAGACATGCACTTATGCCTGTCTTTGTAATTTTAGGGATTAGGATAGTGAGGATTAAATGCTGACCCTTAATCTTCAATATCAACTTTAAGAGCGAAATATAATATGCAAATGGAATACCTTCATTTTGTGTTTATATATTTTAATCTCTGTAATTTAGTTTTAAGAAGATGGAAACTCATCTTTGCCTTATTTATTTTGAATCCCAAAGCAAGATGCCATTAAAATCTTTATCCCTGTATCTTAGAGGATAAATGTTTATCCTTTAGGGATTAAAATATAATTTTTAAAAAAAATGAGTTTAACCTAACACTCTTACATCAGTCCAAGTGTTCTGTGTGTCTGATTTAAATGTATCCTTGAGTGTCATGTCAAACATTGATAATGGGGAAAAAAATCATTGAATGTTTATTTTCAAAAATCAGTGAATGGAGTTTGCATTAACAGAAATCAATTGGTTACTGTATCATAGATCAGTTTTGATCTGTTCATTCCAAGCTTTTCCTGAAAATTCTGAATATATTTAAAGTACAGAACTTGAAGAGAGAGTAAGAGAGAGAGACAGGGAGAGTATTTATAATGATTAAACATTCTGCAATTATAAACAAGTAGAATATCTCAACAAATGATTGATGCAGCATGAAGGAATCAGATAAAAATGAAAGATGAAATATGAAAAACTTGCAAAGAATGGATTTGTGAAATACTCTTCTTTTGGTATTAAAACTAGCAATGTAAAGTGTAATTAAAATACTTGACCTAATTAGATTTGTCTTGGATGCCCATATAGATGTGGTTTTAAAAAAAGTTTTTGACATCACCATTCCTAAAACATTTTTCAGTCAGGCTGTTTTATTGATTGCTTTATTATTTGCATGTCTCCTTCCTCTACTTTTGCTGATTTTAACCAAGATGGCACTTTGAAGGTCTCGAATAATTTTCAGCTAATTTGAGATTTCTTTGCACTGAGGATTTAGAACACTCTAGTATGAGCTGTACTTTAAAAGTCTGTGTCATTAAATGGTAAATGAATAATAGCAATGCACCGCATTCCTGCCCCGTGAGTCATCATCTAAGGACCCTATTCTGACAAGAATAGTCTTACAAAGAATACTTTCTTCTGTGATGAATCTTTCATGTATTTTGATGTCCTTTGGAGAGCAAGGTGCTACCCGAACTGATACAGTTGTCAGAACATGGATCAGTGAGGATATTGTGAGAGCTGAAACACAGCCTAAGCAATATAAAGGTAAATAAAAATCCTACATACCAGCTTGGTTTCTGTTATGGCCTTAGAAGTTGCATTGGATTGCTGCACATAGTTTGCCAGGAATCACTTAAAACTTCTGACTGTTATTTATAGATGAATTCCCTTGAGAAATATTGAGGAAGCAAATTACTCTTCATAGTTCTGTCTGTCTGTCTTTGGGATGCTTTCTGGCCCTGAAGTGGCTCAGAGGAAAATTTTAAAATTGGGCCTTTTACCTTAAGGATAGAAGCTTGCTATCATGTCTGTCTCTTCCTTAGACCTTATAAGAGTGAGAAGCTGATTTGTGTCCTTATCATTCTGTAACTCTTCTGTAAAAGCCAGAAACTATCTGGATTTTACAATAAATTTCATGTTTTATTAATATCCCCGGTTGTATTGAATGGGAAAGACCATACCCCAGAGTAGAAGTACAGTTTCATCTTTGTCACTGCCCAGTAGAGACCTAACAATTGCCGAGAGATTTAGTCCTGCTGTACTGATCTGCACCTGGAAGATTTTGAAAGTACTGAGCAAGAAAGGTCAGAAAAAAGAGATATTGCATTACATTACATCCTATTGTCAAAGGTAGCCAAGGGGCATATATAGTATTTGAAGGCCCATTATAAATGGTAACTTTATCAATAAGTTGTCTCTGCAATTTGTATTTATGCTGGACTTACTAGCATATTTCAACAGGCATCAGAATATCCAATAGTGGACAGTTAGTCCCTCCAATCGAGGATCATACTATACTTTCTAAAAGTTTGTCTGTGTTAATGGAGTATATCTAGAGGATCACACACTGTTACAGATGACATACCTGGAGGTGGATTTTTCTTGATGTTTTCTGCTAATTTCGTGTTATATTAGGCTTAAGATGTCAGCAGCAATGTCCTCCTATGCAAAAAGAGAATCTATTTTAACTGTGTGTTGGTGTTGATTGCTCAACGTGTTTTTGTGATGCTTCAGTCAAATCTTTCATCTGAGTGTCAGGGACATTCTTTATATATTTCAGTGGTGTTAGCTCAAATTAAAGTGATATGTATTAGGGTAAATAAGTGAGCTGTCTAATATGTGGATATGTAGGTACCACAGGTTATGTGGGTATCTAAATGTACCTAACAGACCAACAGTTGTTTAAAAAACTGGTTGTTTTATGGAATAATCAGTAACAGTCATTAGAAAGTAAAAGGCTGCAATTTTGCAGTATATTCAGAATAAGGATAACTACCAGTATAACACATGCTGCTCTGAGTTTCTAAACTGAAAATACTTTTTCTTTTGTTGAAGGAAAAACAAGAACTTTTTCCTTATTCTGTCCTTGCAGTAGTTTATGCCCCATTAGTTGGAACTAAAAACCATTTTTTAAAATTGCATAAAGCAAAATGATGAAGTTAGTTCTGCAGATTTCTCAACCCAACCCATTTTCTGTGGGAGTATGGCTGATACCATGATGGTGTTGGTACCTCACAGAAACCAGAGAACTTTTTTTTTACAGCAGCTGTGGTCAAAGGACTTCCACTGACTCCAGCTCATGATGCTCAGAGTTATACAACTTGCCTAGAACCTCCTTTTAGACACAGTCAGGAGGGAGAGGCAGAAACTGAGACAGCATGTAGATACCAATATTTTAGTTAATGGCTTTGATCAGAACATGATAGCTAGTACATTTTAAGCATAACATAACCAAACAATATAAACTTTCACATTAGAACCCGGTCAAGTTAAAACCTAAGCTGTCTCTGAAGGTTTAACTCAACCTAGCTGAGTTAAAGGCTTTCAAGTTGTGCCAGGAAACATATTTTGACATGTTAAAAATCCTCATCTAAAGAAATTCTTAAAGATTCACATAGATAAGAACTAGTAGCAGCTGCAGTGTCAAGAGCATAAGTGCTATCTACAGGAAAATTTGCTAAATAAGTGGGCAGCTGCTTTCAGCATTAGCTGCCATTTTTCAGTGGTCTTCACAAGTGGCTGTAAGTAGAAACATTACTGTAGCCCTTGAGGGAAGAGCACAAGAGATGCTCATTTGAGGGCATTAGGGCTGATTGTACAGTTGAGACCCAGTTGGGTGATGGAGCCAAGCTCTGCACCAAACCCTGGTCCTTCTACAGCCTGTTGATGTTTGGAAGCTTGGGCACCTGCACCTGCTGGGTTTGGCTGCTTCAGGTTGTTGCAGGCATTTGTAAAGACACAAATCTTTCAAAGGCAGCTCAGATTTGTCACAGATTTAGGGAAAGCCTGCATTCAGGTAACTTTTTTCTGGAGTAAGAGAAGAAACAGCAGTGTGAGTGCCACACAGAAGCACACACACAGCTATGATGAAAAGCAGTCATGTTTGTGTCTGACTTGTGGATGTGCTATATCCACAAATATCCATACATTGCAAATGTAAGAGCCTCAAAGCAGGTATGTCCATCCAACCCCAGATGTATCTGTGTGTATATCCTTTCATGCTGTGGTGAACCACTGTAACCTTGTCCTGTTTCCAGCCTTACATCATTAGCACTTATCCAAACCCCACTTTTTCAGGCAGTAGGAGAGCTGTATGACTCACTGGCCTTATTAGAGTAATTGGAGAACTTTGTCTCCTAGCAAAATGTCCAAAGTCACTGTGACATAAAAGATAGGGAAAGCGAGCAACAACAAAATACTTTGGCCTAATAATTTCTTCTATTCTCATAGACACAATGATTGTTGGGATAGTCTCTGTGGCACTGACCACCAAAAGTGCATGAAATATTTGTTGAGGAGTAATAGCTTCTTGTAGAGTTCACTTCCAAGTGTTCAAAAACTGTCCACTTAGAAACAAGCAACAACCATTATAACCTCTGGGACTGGTCTTGTTGTAAAATCAATATTTGAAGGTAATCAACTTTATATCTGCTGCATGAGCCCAATTTTTACTGTCCGCCTGTTGTTAATATGGACCACTGCCTAATTGTCATTCCAGAAGAGGATCCAGATGTCCTTTACTCTCTCCCTCCAGCCCACCATGGCTTTCATTACCAGAAAAAAATTCCTAAAAGGTGATATCATTTACTGTTAGAAGCTGAGCAAGAGAAAGGCCATCCCCCTTGCACCTTTAGGCTAGTGAACAGATTTTAAAATTAACACCTCTCCTCAGCACCACAGATGCATGTGATTTCATCTGCTGGTCCACATGCAATCCCCCTTGAATATGCTTAGAGTCCTGCAAACCTGTATCTTTTGCCATGAAATCTCGGTTGTCATGCCTCCGCATGTTGTAGCAGTGTCACAGGAATTTTTTCTTTCAACATGTTTGCTAATGGAAGGTGTGAATGAGACAATTAACTCCCAACTTCAGCTGTTGTATTCCACATGTAGTATTCAAATGTCAGCACGAAAGGTATATGTGAAGAGAGGTGAAATTTACTCTGTCTTTTGTTGAGATTACATTTTTAGCAAGTGAATAGAAGCATTGTTTTCAAAAGATACGTCTTTTTTATTTATTATTATTTATTTTTCTTACCTTGGAATCATTCTGTTAATAACTATGAGTCTAAATTACCCCAACGTACAAGAAGATCTTGATGTATTTTAAGTCTACCCATGTGTTTGCTGTAAAAGACTCCGTAAGTGTGCTTTGTAGTGTTTTACAGAAACATCATTGGCCGCTTGAGAATCGCTGTTTGTTATGGAGTAGGTGAAGATGCAGCTAGCATGGATATTGCAGATAGCTTTTTAACCCTAGAAACCACTCCTATTTATATGAAATTTGAATTAGTTTCCTTTTATTTAATTGACTGCTAAAGATGATGATGGCCTTTCAGGCCATGGTTTGGTGGAGATATCCAGAGTCCTAATAAACCTCTAACTTCTGTTAGAGGTAGCATTTTCAAGAATGTATTCTCTCATCTCAAATCATGTTCACCTATGCTGGATATTCTTCCTCTCCTGTTTTTTAAGCTAGATTTTTTGAATACTAGGTAAAGCTTGTTTGTGCAAGGATTAGATTTTCTGAGAGTTCATAATCATGACTTTTTGTCTGCTATGGAATACAAGTAGCAAAGTGTTTTGTTTTAAAAAAAAAAAGACCTTAAATAACTTTAAAAGTTGTGGGGACAAAAGACTTCTCTTAAGGTGGGGGAGGGGCAGTGCATGTGTTTAATACATAGTCCTGAGCTTTCTGTATATTTAAAGTAGATATATACCTTGCTGCTATGAATCTTTGACAAAGTGCCAAGTGTTGCATTGCCAAAGGTATAGCATTTCATTTATTTCTTTAGGCTCAATAGCGGTTACTGGTAACATGTGTTTGTAGGGTGTCAGTTCTGATGGAATTTTTTTACCTGGCTTGTTTCCAAGTAATGTTGGTATGTGTTTAAAATGCTTTAAAAATAAATCAGACTTTTGTATTTCTGCAATAGAAATTCCAGGCAGAGTGATAAAGTGGGATTCACTTGCCACCACATTTTTTTTAATCTATTTTGTTTATGGAAAGAGACTTTGGTCTTTCTATTTCACTTTTCAGTAGGCTAAACCAATGTAATAATCAGGAATAAGTACTTCAGACAAACATCTAATATTGTAAAAGAACTTTAAATAAGAAAAAATATTTACCTCTGTCAGAACTTTCTTTAAATGTTGCTTCCTTTACGTAGTTTCTTTCTCTACCAGATCTAATATTTGTGTATTGCATCCCTGCAGACATGCTTCTGTGGCTCTGAAATTTTTGGTATGTCCTTTCTGAGACATGGAGACCTCAGTATAGACCATCCCTTTTCATACTAAGACTTGAATTTGGTTGCTGTGCACATCTAGGATCTCTTCTGGTTGGAGACATTGGACACATGTCGGATGTGTGATAAAGATGCTAAATAATACCATTCCCTGTAATTCTGTAGGAATTCCCAAGAAAAAGGAAAAATTCAAGGCTGTGAAAAATTCAAGTCTGTGGGTCCTCAGGACATTGTAGCCAGGGAGAACCTTGTGTAAGTGCAGTTAAGATGCCTGCTGGGAGCAGAGTTTCTGCAGCAGTACTTGGATCCTCTGATCTCTGCATGCTTTCCCCAGGTGACAAACTTCCCCTTCTCTTTGCAGGCATCTGCTACCCTGGACTCTTTCTCCTTTGGATGGATATATAAATCTATCAGCCTTGTAAGGTGGCCAGCAAAAGCTTGCCAGCACTTTGTACCAGCTGTTGAAAAGAAATTGTTTAATGCAGATGCACTGGTTCATATACCTTACACCTGCATTTACAAAGGTTCTGAGCACCTTCAGATGCTTGTCTCCTTTGTTTATTCTTTGTGAAAATTTGGCCTGTACTATCTCAAGCTGAGCTTCTAAAGCTGAAAATACACCCCTCAAAAAAAAACCAATCAAAAAAACCCTGACTTTTTTTTGGAAAATAACAGGCAAAAACCATGAGATACTGATAAGCTGGGTCAAATTTTGTGTCAGTTATTTTTAAAGCAAAGAGATATTAGAATTTGGCTTTTACTTTTTTTCTGCTATAGAAATTCTTGTCTTTCTTTAAGGAAAGAGGGAGTATTTTCTTGAGGATAGACTTATTGCTTATCCAGTGCTGTGGTAGTTTGTGGGTTTTTTTTGTTTTGGTTTTTTTTCCAAAGGATGTTCAAATTTAGAATTATTTTATAATTTTATAGCGTAACTCACTAAGTATTTATAAAGTGAAACAATGCTGAAAATAATAAGTATTCAGTATTTGGTATTTACTGTGACTATGCAGTAGCAAATATTTACTGCTAAGTTTGCTTCCAAGTTCCACTGTATATCTGGAAGCTTGATAATAACAGTTCATATTTTCTTACCAAACTGATAATGTGTTATTAATTCAGATGAAAAAAGAGGTAGCTCTACCAGATTCTTCTGTTTTGTCCCAGGTTTGAAATTTTATGAGAACCAGACTACACATTCCTCTGCTGTTAGACAGTATTATTTTCAGAGATGCTAACCTGTTAGTGATTAGCCCAGACTAGTGTCTTGGATGCTTGTGGTATCAGAAAGCCTTTCCCTGAGGACTTTTCTGCTCCAAAGAGAATTTCCACATCTGAGCTTGAAAAAGATGGTCTGAACCTGTGCATATTCCCAACTAAGGGTCAAATCCCATGAGTCAATGGGAATTTTGTCTGAGTAAAGACTGCAGGATTTGACCCTTCAGGATTTATTTGTTTCTTGTACAGATGTTTAAGTAATTTAAAATTACGTGGCCCAATGTTCAAAGAATTAGCTGCCTAATAGAATTTTTGCTTCTAACCCCAGCTGTCTCTGCTTCTTGGTGTCTTTGCACTTAACTCATCCTATATGGTAAATTAAGGAAAATTCAGGCTTCCAGAGAAATGATTACCAAGGAAAGTAAATTACAAATTATCACAGACTGTATGTGGCCCAAAAGGTCATTTTAGATTTATTTGTAGAAAATAGCTATCATCTTTATGATATTACTATTGGTAGTGCCAGAAGGCAATTTGTTTCCTATATTTCTTTGTTGCTCTATGCAAGATTTTGCTCAGTGATCCTGATCATTGCTTCTGTATGTTTGATTGCTTTTACTATAAATATGTATTTTTAGGGACTCATCTATAAACTTTTAATATGTGCTTCTTTTTGCAGCCTATCACTTCAGTTCCTTATTTTGTCTGGATGACAGAGCAACTATGATATTTAACATGGTTAAGTTTAATACAACAGTTGGAGAATCAGGACATGCCATGTGTTGTAACATTGATCTTGTGTTTGTACATGCAAATAAAATACATACTTGTTTCTGAGTATGTGCACTTAAGACATGCAAGCATATGAAAACACAGAGTTATGCTTCATCACATGGTTACCTGATGCTGTTTTCTACTTGGTTAGTACAGAGTGTTCTACAGAAATTCAGTATCTGCAAAGATATTAACGTTCCCTATTATGTATGCTTGTAGTATCTATGTGTCAGGCTTTTCTGCAAACATCTTGATTAAGAAAATGCTGTAGTGAATTGTATGCACAAAGTTGCTTATATTTGATTGGGGTTTTTTAGTGTTTTTATTACAAACTCGTTGTGCTTTATGCTCTATCTATTTAGATAAGCGCCTTCAATCTGGAGTATATCTGGTACTTAAGAAAAAAACCCTACTGGCCTGGAAGCAAGCAGCACCTATGAAAGGGGAAGACTAGCAGGAGGTGGCAAGTCGAAGGAGTCAGGCTGATCCCTATCTCTTTAGTATCCCTCAAAAACTTGGTGGCAAGAAACAAATTATCTTCTTGCTTACTAGGTCTGCAGTATCAAACCCTCTGTTTGAACTGTGTCTTTGCAGCATGGAAACTAAACAAAAGATGGAAAGGTTGGAAAGGTGTGGAGAGGCCTTAAAAAGAGAACAAAAGATGCGGTGAATTTTTCCAGAAAGCTTTATAGGAAATTTCATTTAATAGTAAAGAACCTGGCTGCTGATTAGGAGGAGACAAAGAAAGAAGGAGAAAGAAATGGATTTTTGATAGTTGATAGGCTTTAGTTTCTTTTCCTTACTCACTTCATTGCTTGGAGATGAAAACAATCACTTTTGACACCTGTTTTTCTCCTTCCCTGTAAACTTTTGATATTTGCTACAGGCCCCATAAACCTTTTCACTGCCCTGCTGAGTGTCTTTCAAAACCAGTCATACAAAATGCCTTTCATAATCTTTCTGCAGTCACAGTGGAGGAGAGGACACAACAGTACTAAAGCCATTTGCTTCTGCTGAGGACAAGAGGAGATGGAAGCTGCATTTCCAAATTGGGCACTGTGTAGTTTTACTTATTGATTTACAGAGCACTTATTATCATAGTAGAACATTATAATGAACATAGCTGAAGAGTGAACATTTGTTGAAACATGTCTGAGGCATTTTCTACATGTTGCTTGAGGGATGAATTAATTTACATGATGTTTTACTTTTAAAATAAAACAATTTATTATAGAAATCAAAATGTCAAATCTAAAGGCTCTTATCTGTGAGCTCTCATAAATTATTTCCTTGAAGCTTTTTTGGAGCAGGACTTTTCACATATTCCTCCCTCGAGCCTAAATTACACAAACAATAAGTAACAAGTTATTTTAAGTGTAATGGTAATTAACCATAAAAAAACGCTACTTGTTCTGATTTTAGTTGATTTTTTTCCCTTAAGATAAAAGTGTCTCTGCTGTGGATTTCTGGTTCTTCATAATTTCAAGTTTTTGAGTCTTTTTTTTGGCCTTTTGCCCTTCATTTTTTTAAGTGGACGCTTACCTGTGTATGTCATTAGATGAGTGTCTCCCAGGCTGATTAGCCTCCTGTGTTCTTACAGTCTTTTGGCAGCAGCAGAATAGTGATTTCTGTTTGCATGCTGGTGAGGTTCTGGTGATGAGCCGTTAAATAAAATGATCTGTCCCCAGGCCAGCCACTTGGTTCATTGCCAGACAGTAATCCAGTACAATTAAGTATCAAAGATTGGGCTACTCCATTATTGCAAGAGATCTCACTGCAGGCACCTGGAAAAGCAGAGAATTCCAGAGGGAAAGAGTGATCAGGACATTTATTTTCACTGGGGTATACTAATTTCAATGGGGTTTGTTTGAATGTAGGGGATTTGGATATCCATATATTTAAAATTGGCATTTAATTTTTCAATTTCAGCTTTATTTTCCTTCCAAAGTTTGAAGTTGAGAGAAGGAAGAGATGAAAGTAAGAACTAACTGACTCAGTTTCTGAGACTACTTCTGCTGTTCTTGACTTCCTTATTAAAACACAGAATTTTATGGTCCCATTGTTTTTTTCTCTTTCATAAAAATGTTGTGTCTGTTGCTGCTGTCATACTCGTGCACACATTTAAGCATTTAGTAGTGGCAACAAAGCCAGAAATTTGACAAATTATTAGCAAATTGTTTTCATTGTTTGCTTTGCAATTCAGGGTTGGGAATGCTGATTTTTTGTTCTACTACTGGCCTTGCAAGTAATAATTTTTCCTTTTTCCATAGAGCACTGAATTTTGATGGGTGGAATTTTACTACAATGTGCCTTTTCTAGCCATAACATTGTAAAACACACCAAATCTAAAGCAACATCTTTTTAAAGTTCTGTAAATAGAGGAAATGGGCAAACATGTCAAGTATTTGCATATTTTGCAGCCAGCCAGGGCTAATCAGATAGAAAATTACACCTAATGAACATAAAGGAGTGTTTAAAATCTTATTAATATATAACTGAAGAAAATCCTGCCTTTTGTTACTTTGAGCTAGACTGATCTTCTAGGTTCTTTAAGGTATCCAGTGTGAAAGGGAGGAATTTGGCCTATTTCTCCCCTTCCAAAACTTATGTGTAGAACCCTTTAAAATCACAAGAGATTCCATGCTTATGATACTTGAGAAAGTCAGAGGATATATTCATATTAAATAAGTGTTAGCACAGTCCTCTGAAGACATAGATAATAGACAGATTGCACTGATGGAGAAACTGAGTCACAGGATTGTCAAATCATTTATTATGTTTTACAGCTCAGTCAGAATTGAAAATAGCAATCAGATATTCCCAATCATATTTTCCAGCTGTGACTTGCCTCTCTGAAAGGCACTAAACTATAGTTTTGAGAAATATGAAAATATATGGGGTAAGGAGAAGTTGGTGTAGTTTCACCAGGGGCTGCTCAAAGATCGGTGGAAACCAGATTTCTCCCAAGGCAAAAATGAAAGATGGAAACAACCAGGAAAATTAAAACTCTTTTTAAGACTTGGAAAAGTTAAAAGAAATACAAAAGTAGAATGAGTTAATACTAGCCAAAGGAGCCAGGGGAAATAAGAATAGCATTTTAAATATATTGGAAAAAAAGAAATAATAGAATGAAAAACTAAGCTCAATAATAAATGAAGAGGGTGACAAAATGAAAGCTGGTTCTGAAATGGCTGATGCACGGAGCTACTTTCAAAATCAATCTCTGACAAGAAAAATAAAAGGAGTAAGGCCATAATAGCTCAAGTAATTAAGACCTTTTCAAAATAGTTGTTGATAAAAAAGAGTAAGGCAATACTTTGAAAAAAATGGAATAAAGTAAATCAGCAGGTCTGGATGATAAGCATGGTATGGTCTTAAGAGACATAGCTAATGAATTTACATAATCACTAGTAACTATTTCTGAAAAGTAAAGTACAATTGAGAAATTATCATAAGATTGGGAAAAAGCAAATCTAATAACAATCTTTAATAAAAGAAAAAAAAGAGTAATTCTGGTAATTACCACAGGGCTGCATGTTGTTTATAAAGACTAGTGGTTTGATAGGAACTTCACTGAATCTTCAAGAAACAATCTTTACCCCAAAACAATTTAATTTTCAACTTGATATGCCTCTGTCAAAGATGACCTAAAAGTAGAGCAGTTAGAAGGATGAAAAGAGTATGAATACAGGGTTGGCTTTTGGGGGGTTTTTTTGGTTCATTCTTTATGTGTACATATCTTCATGATTGCATAAAGGTTTGTGGTCCATCTGCAGTAATGACAATGATTAAGAAATAAGATAACAAATATATTGCTCTGACACTGAGGGTTTTACCCCATGGTTTCTCTTGTCTCCACTTGCTAAGCCCAAAGGCATTTCAGGGGGCCAAGAATAACCAGGCAGATGCTACTTGCCTCCTCCCTGCTGCCTGACCCCTCTTGTGGAGATGGTAAGATGGACCTGTGCTTCCAAGGGTTCTTGACCATGGTTTGTTCCTGAGCTATGCACACACACAGTATGGAAACAAAAGTGAACATGAAGATAAATAACAGAAGTGCTCTTCTGGGCTTGCTTCCCCGTAGACTTCCTGGGTAGATAGTCTCAATCTCTCTCTTCTCCTAGTCCCTGGTCTCAAAAGGGTATACCCAGGGGTGTCTGAGGTTTCAGGAAGAGGGAGAGGCCATGCCATCTAGTGGAACTCCCTCCACTTTTTCCAGCTCTTTGAGAAACATGGAGGAGAACGTGGCTGCTGGATGTCTAAGTGAATCTTGGACCAACCACTTCCCTGAGGAAACACAGGAATGCAGTTTCCTGAGAATATGATATACTGAGGGGAATAAATGAGTTTAAATGCAGAAAGTCAGGCAAAAATACTTGGAAACTGTGATTTAATAATAATAAAAAAAAATTGGAGGAAAGCCTCACAGATCTTTGCTTAAATGAAGGGATAGATACAGAATTTTGGAAAAGGTTTTGGGCAGTTGAAATGACCATGGGTGTGCCCATATTGCCATGTCAATTTGTCATTTGGATGCAGGAGTTCAAGTTGTATTTTGGGGATGGAGTAAGGTGTCTAGAGGCCTTTTGCAGTTTTGAGTGGCATACTTAATTTGTTGATCATGTGATTAAGGAAGAGGACATAAACAGACCATTTATTAAATCTGCAGGTTGTACTAAAGCTGGAAGGTGTTGCAAACACCAGCGAGGACAGAGTGCAGAGATATAAAAAGTGAGGACAGGTTAGAAATATGGAGAGGAAATCACAAAATGAGATTCAACCTGGCAAATGGAATCTGATACATCTGCTGAAATAATAATGCAAAACAAGTATTCAGCAGGACAAAGATGGTTGTAAAGAATTGATGTTGAAAAAAAGGCAGCAAATTTAGTACGAGTTTGCCATATGATAGAAGAAGCAACAGCCCCTCTCCACCCCTTGATAGTTTTGTTCTTGCTTGCATCGTGTTATAGACTAGAAATGGGATAGACCCCCTTCTACCGACTATGATAAGATATAATACTGCTCACAGCTCTAGGCATGTCATAAAACAATAATAGATATGAATAGGTATAGTAATTGGAAGCTCTCTCATAGTGAAATGAGACTGGACAATGAATTTTGAAGCATATAATAGGAAGTCGTTCTGCACGGATGGATGAACGCTGCTGTCTTTTTCAGCTTTAATTTTCATGTTTCCATAGAAGGCAAGTAAAATGAACAGTAGTTATTTTTTAACCAAGTATCTTTGCACACCAAACATGTTAATATCATTTTTTTCTGGGTCAGGTATTTCGTTAACCATGAAATCTTGGCACCAAATTAACCATAATAAACTGCCCCTAGCCCAAGTGGTTCAGTTCATTGCAAGGTGATCTGTATCAGGATGAGTTACTTTTCTTTTCTGACGCAGTAGATAAAAGTAGTCAAACCAGAAGAAAAGACAAGTTTAAAACACTCTTATCCTTACCTGTATGCTTAGATATTTAGACATTTGCAGTCTGAGTATTTTTCAGCCACTCAAAGATCACATAGTATGTGTGTAAATCTATCTATCTATCTATCTATCTATCTATCTATCTATCTATCTATCTATCTATCTATCTATCTTTATACTAATATGTATGCCCCACTTTAAAGTAGTCGATTAGTGAAATTTGGTAACTTACTCTGTAATTTGCATAGATGAATTCACCTACTCTTTACCTAAGTCTGCTTTTGTGGAAGAGTGCTGTCTTTGTCAGAAGCAGAAATAGAGGAAATACTGTCTTTTGGAACAGTGACTCCTGAAATCAGGTGCAAAAGGATGAAGCAGTTGCTGAGTCCTTCTGTAAGTACAGCTGTTGCTCCAGGCATGTGTGCTGCAGCCCTTTTGATTTTTATCCAGCTGGTTTTCTCTGCTTTTGGTGATTCTAGAAAGTCAACCAAGTCCTAGTTGTCTTGGCCTTTTGGCTGATGTTCAGTTCCTTATATCCAAATGCATGTTTATTACCTAGAGTCAATACAAACAGGCTGCTAGAGAACCGTATCTTGCCTGTGTCCTTCACAGAATAGGAAATATGTGGATATTATCCATTATAATTTTTCATGCCACACCAACTACTGCAGAATATAAGTACGTGTATTGACATACTGATAAGGAAAAAATGGAGAAATTTATATTTCAGTAATGTTTCTAATATAGAAGGAACCAACAGAGATTTTTTTTGTTACTAATGCCATTGACAATTATTTTTTATTAAAATGAAAGGATCTACTAATCTCTCTTTTACTTTATAAAAGTATCTCTTAATATCAGCACAGAAATACACTTATTTGTTGACCTTCAGCACATACAGGTAAATATTGTCTCTAACACTGATCATTTTTCTACTGGTAGATGAACCTGTCTAAATGTCTTATAAGTTGTTTCTTGATAAAGAACAGAAATGGAATTTCATAATGAAATAAATATTTCATTTAAGAGATTCTGCTAATCCATTGGTACTTTAGGAGGTTTGGGGGCTTTTTTTCACCCTTACTTAGATATATTAGCAATGCACTTATTAAGACAGAGACTCTTCAGGTCAAGTAACCTGGTTATATTTTTATATTCAATTATTTTAGCTTAAATAAGCTAAAATCATGCAAAGGACCAAAATTGCAAGGGAATAATCCAGTATGTTCAAGCAATATTAAATAAAGCAGTAGTTGCTTGTTTTCTCTAACAGTCAAATTGAGAGTTATAAATAAAGGACTAATCTCACAGTGAAAAGTATAAGTTGAGATGAATATTCAGAAACAACATACAAACTCTTCTTTTTTTTCAGCAGTACTTGTGCTACACTACATTTGTGTTCATAAATTTGCAGAATTTGAGTCTCCACCTCCTTGGTTGAATACGCATCTTAATACCTTGTTAAATCAGCTTGTTAAAACAGCTTTTGATGTACTGTGTTCATGTAAAGGTTTCCAATTTTTAAAATATATATGCTGGTGCACACACACAGCATTTAAGACCAGAACTAGGCTATTAAAGTTTCCTATTTCTCATCACAGCTAAAAAGGGTTGGAATTGCAGTTAGCTGTAGAATAAAAAAAGTAAGCCTCTTAAACAGGCTTTTTGACAGTGGCAGCTTCAAAGGTCTTTTCTTGTCATCGTATTTATTTCTGTGTGTATCTATTTAAAAAGAGAGATGGATTTTAAAGATATTGTTCAACTACAGAAGGAAAAAAAGAAGTAGGCAGGAGTTCCAAACAGGCTGGGTCAAGTCCTTACTAAAGGAGAGAGAAAAGAGCCCAAGTTCTAGTGTCCATTCACAGGTACTGTAACTGCACTGGGGGTAGATGCAGCCTGGATAACATAAGGGTGGGAGACCAGGTCCCTGGGGTTAGGTTCTTCCAGTGTTCCATTTCAAGAGCACTTCATCAACAGGTTGCAAGCCTACACTAGCAGAGCTGGTGACAGTGGGATTGTGTGTGGAAAGAAAGGACTCAGAGATATGATGACAGCTGTGTATCTGTATATGGATTCATCCTGCAGACATAAGTGGCTAGAAACTTTCTGGTGATAGAGATGATTTTAAGTAAGGTGAAAAAAATGGAAAACAGTAAGAAAGATCAATGCAGTTCTGTGTTGTTTTGTTTGGGAAAAAAAGCTGCAAATAGAGAAGATGGCTATTTTATAAGAAGGTTCAACACGGTTTTGTAATCTCCTTGTAGAACCACTTTTAGTATTTTATTAAATAAGTATCTGCTGCAATATCTGTGGGATTGCTACTTTGGATGTTGGATTTAGGAAAACAGAGGTAACAGACAGAAACATAATGCACAGCAAAGTAGTTTCTTTATCAGCAGATTGCCTCTGTTGCAGGTCCTAACTTCCTAGAGCTGATTCACGTTCTTGGCGGTATTTCCAGTTTTCTAATAGTTTCTATCTCGCTTCTGCCATTTTATGCGACGTACAGTAAATGGGTGAGAAAATAAGTAAATACCCAAGGGAGGATCAAAATAATTTATACTACGCCACAGACACTTCAAGTCTTGCAATCTCTGAGCAACCACTTGCTGAGTTGAGTAGCTCAGAATGGTAAAGTATACTCTATAAATCAGAAATCTAAGTCAGAATTTCTGAAAAAATATTATTTTGCCAATATTTTTATTAAAAACAGTAAAAAGATGTAGTTTGACATAGGCCTTTTGCAGGCTTCAAGAAATTTGAGGATTTTGATAAAACAAACTTCATATAAATGAACAAGCAGTGTGCTTAGAAAGATACATAGTTATCAAGCTGTCTAATAATGATAGTGGTATTTATGCAAAATACTTTGGCTAAACCCAAGATTTTACCAGCCATGTGAAGCCATATGACTGTCAAACTCTGGTGTATTTTAGAGGAATATTTGTTAATTGTGTATATATATGAAATTAGTGACCACCAGAGGGAAAGAATGGATAAACTTAGAACCCAAAATCTTCCCTTTATTTATGGAATTGATAGATAGAATGTCACTGTATAGGACTGTGTGAAATACAGTATTGGCCTCGAGGCCATTGTCTCTGGGAAGTAGGGGGGGACAGTGTGTTCCCCATATCTCAAACTCCGATGAAGCAGCAAAGTAGTACCAGTTATGGTGTTGGCTTTTTTTTATGATGTGAATGCAGTCTGGTAAAAATGATGCCTACAGATTAGCCTTTACTTAGGCCAGTGAATAATTGTTACAGGGTAGCAATTTCAGCTTATTATTCTAGACTTTTAAATTTTTTGATAAGTGGCACCTAGCAATAAAGTTTTTACTATTGCAGATCTAATGCGGATACCATGTCCTTTGATTTGAATGCAGCCTTGTTCAGAGTATTTGACTGATAAAAACCATTAACTTTAACCCCAGAATTGCAAGACAGCGAGGAAATTATGCTTATTTTGCTTAGTTTTATGGACCATGGCTGGTGTCTGCTAATAACTGGCCATCCAGCAAAAAGCATATAAGAGGATGTGTATTAAATGATAAAATCGGGAGTGTGATTCAAGTATCATTTTGGGTGGAAAATTTAGAAATTTAAAATGCTTTGCGCTTCTAACAATAATGCTGCTCTCATTACTACTGTACCTCGAATCAGCAGAGAGAAAAGCTTCTGAAGTTACGATTACCTATAGGACTTGTAAACCAGATTGATGGAAGTAATTGGTAAACTGCTTAATCAAGCCTTGCTTGGAGGTGAATAAGGACTGCAGGATAGAAAATGTAGGCCGTGTAAGTAACCCAACAAGTCAGTAGAGTTCTTTTTTCTGAAAGAAACAAAGATAGCAGTAATTAATGACCCTGACTCTGTGCCAAAAAAGCTTTCTTCTGACAACTCCAACTTAATTAAAACTTAAGACATTTCAATGGCCTCAGAAAGCCCCTGATGGGGTGAACTCTTGCAAACTCGTGAGAAAATTTTGTAAATTAAAGGAAAAGATGTGTGTTACCACTGGTGCCATGACTCTAATCCCTGGCAGTCAAAGAATCTATTTAGCCAAAGCCTTTTCTTTTAACTGGCTCACACCTGCAGGCTTACTGGCACTTCCTCTGTACCAGAAAAGGCAGTTTTTGTGTTTTACGGAAGATCAGATAATAGGAGTCTTGCTGTTACTTTTGTTTTTGTGCATTGTTCATTAGGCTGTGAGTGTTGCAGGCACACTTGATATGCTTGGCTAGTTTGCGGGGGCGGGGGGAGAGCAGTGGCTGAATGCTTTAGGTTGGTGCAACATTAGTGAGGATGGGCTGGCAAAAAACTAAGTTTATTGCAAAAGTGCTTCAAACTAAAACTCACAGCTGATGAGACAAGCTGAATGGCAGAGCCTGCTGTTTTTCACACGTCTGAGTTACAAGGAACAATATTCTGCCCTGGACAGTGCTGGATTTAAACAAAATGAAATGTGGCTTTCAGATTCTCCTTGCTCCTTTATATTAATGTAATTTTTATTTATGATGGACCAGCTGGTGTAAGAATGTCCCACAAGTGCCCTATATGGAAAGTAAAGCTCTGTTTGCACTGCAAGGACACAGGCTATTTTGTGAGTTGACATGTGTGCTTTATTAATAAACATAGGATTAAATTCTAGAAACAACATCAGTTGAATACTAATTGGACTAAATAGCTACTTGATTTACATCAGGAAAAAAAAAAAAAAAGGAGTTTAAGTTCATCTCCCATTCTAGAAAGTGTGTTTGTGCATTACATTGTGAAAATTTCCCCTGTGCTCCACCCCTTTTCTGTGGCCTTGGGCAAATCTGTATATCTAAGGCAGTGAAGAAGGCAATATTCTGTATTGCCTTTTCTTTTTTGTATGTGGTGAGATGCTGTGCTGTCTGGCTGGCACAGAAAAGCCTTGCTTGTATAGGTCAAGGTTTAGGTATATTTTTTATATATATATACTGGAGGAAAGGATAGAGAGCTCAAGATACTCAGGAGTCTCTTCCTTTGAACACTTTTCAAGATTTTTGATGAGGCTAATTATGATGTTTGTTTTCACAGGTGATGATCCATAACATACAGGTGTTTGGACTGACATGTTCTTTTTTACTGTGGCTTAGGGAACAGTGGGGGAAAATACAGCTACAGACTTGTAACTTTTCCATCGATTGGCATTTAATTCACCACATCAAGCTGACACAAAAAGAGAGAAAGGGGAAGAGAAAAAAGGAGCCTGTAGGAGTTTGCAAAAATATACTAGATGTGTCATGTCTCCACAGTGCTGGAAAGATTCACCTACCAGTTTGTTAGTAGCCACTTTCAGATGTTAAAAATGGGGTGGAGAAGATGGAGGGGGAACAAGGGGCAGAGGAAAGTAGAAATCAATGTTTGAGCCAATACAGAAACTACTGTCTGCAAGAATTTCAGGATACCAGCTGTAATCT
>OU383773.1:95879799-95922299 GCA_910950805.1 Acrocephalus scirpaceus scirpaceus
ATGGAATTTCCATTTTACTAGCTGTAATCTCAAATATGTAAATGGTAGCCAAAGCTGGATGTGATGTTTCAGTTAAGAATTTTTTTTGCCCGTTGTTTCTTCTAGCATCTTCTTGCCAAATCTTCTGGAGTGCTTGTAATTTCCTCCGTACAGAGCCCAACAGGCTCATCAGCAGCAGAAGGTAAACATAATAGATGTGAGGAATTTCTGGAGATTTATGAGGTTTAGCTTTCTGAAACGTACACTGTGTCTGGCAATCCTAGGATGTGGCCACATGTGGATTCTGCGAATTGAAAATGTTTTAAATGGGGCATCATTTAGCCCCCTGTTAGAAATAAAATTTAGGAACAAAAGGTGCATTCTGCTATGGCACCTAAGTATCATTTCTGCCCTGCAACAGTGTGTTTTGGTTCAGAAGAATAATCATCAGGGAGGTTAAGCTTTTGTTAAAATGTCTATGAAATTTGACAAACAGATTAATATCCCTGTTATTTAATAAATTAAACTTACTACCTACAGTCACCCATATCTTTACCGTGAAAGATCAGAGATCATTATACAGCAACCTAGGAACATGAAGCTACTCTGTACTAAGGAGATTGGCATTATTGGGATTTAGTATCAAAAGCTTCAGAGCAAAATACGTAAAAGTACAAGCCTCATAACTGTACCTATTATTATAAACATTAATTTATTAAATTTTGCCATCTGTTTATGAAAATGTAATTGAAAAATTGCACTCCTACATTAGTTTATTGAGCTGATAAAAGAAGATTCATTAGCAAAGACAGAAATATGCCATCCTAATGATCACAATAATATCACTGCATGTTAAAGTGTTCTTCTAACCTTTTTCAGTGGGCTTTACTGATACTAATTAATCAGATTGGATGCTATCAACATCTCAAGCACTAGGATAGTTCCATTCCATTCCAGGCATTTCTCTGCGGCTCTTTCTTTCATATGTTTAGCTAGAAGAGTCTAGAAGAGCATTAGCAGGACAGTAGAGAGAAGCCTCTTCTTCCTGCCCATTGTTTACTTGTAGTGTTGCCTGATGGAAGAGCTCGTGTCCATAAGCCTAGGTTTTTCATGGCCTATTTCATCCCTGTTCTCAAGGACTGGAATAAATGAAAGATGGGATCATTTGGAGGTAAATATTGTCAAGAACATCACTTTAACTATCATCATTTTCCACAGTACACTAAAACAGAGGGGAAAGGTAGCCTTTAGTGAGAAGGATGGTTAAACAAAAGCTTCTATGAGTTCTGAGATGAATGACACTTGAAATGTTGCTCCTTTTTGCATTTAAAATCTAAAAACTTTGCATGGCTGCCTCATGCTTTTATATCTGCCGAGTAATAATGCTCTGGGATGCTTCCAATTGTAGCAACTTAATAAGATTGAAATGATAAACATTTGCATATCAGTTTCTGGCCAATGGATGCTGGTTACAAAAGTTTTTGTGTATTGATTTCTTAGCATTTCTCCCCTTTCACTGTAAGTACAGTGAATCTGGGAGAATGAACATTTTTATCTTCCACCATTCATATGCATGCTTATAAAGTGCGTGGCACCTTAAAAACATTGCCAGTATTTTTTTGAGCTTCATTTGGAAGATAATATATTTCAAAGACAAGAGCATAAAATAACTAGATATCATTGGAAAACAACATTTAATTATTAATGAAATCAAGACATTGGCTTTGAATGAGAAGCAGCTGCTCGTTTACTGGAGATTTTACAGCAAAGGTAAATAATGAAATCTCCTTCCTAAGCTAACCTACATAGTGGTTTTGACTTAAAGGTTTTTTAACATGGAAAATACAAATAAACATTTTAACTCCCCTGAAAAATAGGAAAACAGTCTTGTGTTCGTGCAGGTTTTGTGTGCATTTGTCACAAGCAGCTATTGTGGAAGTGGGATTGCTGCCTGACAATTTCATCATGTCTGTGAAAATAATGTTTAGGAGGTGAAGTAATACAATGATGCTAATCCAGCTTTTTATAATCAGCCTCCTATGTATATAATATTTATGTTATTGTCTGTGCAGGGTTTTCTTTTCCTAGAAGCATTCCTTATCTACTAGAATTCTTGTTTGACAAATGAGATTGGATTACCAAATCACAGCTGTATACACTGGTTGATATATTGCTGTAGGATTGATAATTCAGAAAGCAATGTAGTATTTGGGGGTTAATTTTCTTTTCTTAGACACAAGAATCTAAAGCTGCTTGCTAGATATTTTTTTCATTTTTGTTACCTAAATTTTACCAGGTTTAGACTAGTTATTGACTCAGTTAATGTAAAAAATGTTGATATGCTGTCAATATTAATGTAGATGTCAGACCAACACTAGTCCCTAATGTATGTAAGAGCAAGTATTTTTTACCTTGATACAGAAAGGCAGTCATGTGTGAGATTTAATATACATCCTAATCTATCTTGTCATTGGACTAGCCATGGGTGATGTGCTAATGTATGGGCAACCATTTTCTTTCTCTCTTCACACAATGGAATAGATACACATGAATGACAGCCAAGTCTCCACTCTGTAATTATTTGGAGGGCAGTTAGAACATACAGAAGGAATACAGCAATACAGTAGTTTTAGTTACAGACTTAAAGTCTGTGGCCTGTTGTTTTGTTGATTCTGGTTTTGGGGTTTTTTTTAATTTTCCAAGGAACTAGATGATCACTTATAATTTGGAAAAAAACACACATACCCCAAAAAAAGAAATCTCAAAAAACAAAATAAAACCCAAACCAAACAACTCCCTCACCCAACCCCAAGAAATGGCTAAACCTAAGTAAGCTTCATAACACGTAGGATTTAGAATTTCAGTTCTGAGTCCTTACACTCACAGACAAATATTTTTGCATATTTGAATGCATTCTTTGTGCTGACATCATTTTGATTCACTTTACTTGGCAAAATATATCTTTTATAATACAGAAGATTTGTCATCAAGTATTTCTAAAAAGTGAATAATCAAATGAGCTGTTTAATTAAATGTCTCCTCTATATTCATTTTACTTTTCCCTTTCTCCATTGCTTTTTCAAATTTTGAACAATTGTGGAAATATGGGATTGTGAATATAAGTTGACACAATGTAAGATAAGCAAGCAAAAATTAATGTCCATAGTATGTCTCATCTTTGTGCACGCTGGCAAAACCAAAAACCTGAATATTGCTTTTTATATAAAAGACATTTTGATGAGATTGCAGTTTTCTAAAAAGCGAGTCCAAAATTACATATTTCTTAACGCAGCTTGAGTCAACAAATCTTTGAGTTCTCATATTAATTTATAATATAGCTTCCTTTTGTTCCTCTTTTCAAACTGTAAGAAACTGTCTTTATGCATTCAATCTGTCTTTGTGTGAGAGAAAATGAAAATGAGGCACACTGTCCAGATCATAAAGATAAGCAACCGCCTGCAATTTCAGCATTATTTTTTGCCATATATTTAAGGAGGGAGGGTACGTTTTCTCCTCTGTGGTTAGATGCTATTATTTGTAGACTAAAACTGTTGCTTTCCTGGTGTCTTGCAGCGTTCCATTCAGAATTAAAATCACTATGCACATCTTCACTAACTCTAAATTGAGACTGGTATAATTTCAACAACGGATAAGAGTAAAAAATTCTGCTCACAGTGCTTTATATGGAAATATTCCATTTAGGGGAAAAAAAAAAGAAAAAAGAGAATCCCAAAACATTCTATTTTTAGAATATATGTTATAATCCCCACAGTACTTTAGTTTCCTATGAGTAGTCTTCTTCTTTGAGAGCAGTAATATAAGGCTAAATTGTTACCTTATGTTTTCATAGGATAGGTTTGTGACACTGACAGTTATAATTTACAGTGATTATGGACATTAATATATTTGACTGTCACTTTTTTTTTTTATTTCAAATAGACTTTCAGTGGACTAACAGTATGAGGAGTAGATTTTTTATCATCACAGAGTACTACAAACTTCCTATCAGTCTGTAGCTAAAGTGATGCACCAACACTTGCAGTCAATAGGAATTTATACCTTTGAGGCAATCTTGTGTAAACTTGTAGATTGGGTCACAGTAGGTTCTTCTGCCTGTCTCTGATCTATCCAGCTACCTGCTACATGACATGGGATCTGAATATTTGTTGAAGTGGCTAAAAGCAAAGAGGGGTGGTTTCAGGTGCTTTAATATGCAAATAATTTCTGCTTGCTAAAGAGTTTATAATGGCTTCTATGTCACTACTCATTCAGCTAAACATTACGTACATTTCAATGTTTCTAGGCTTCTGAATTAGAAGTATAAACTTTGATGAGACACAAGTGATGTTGAAGTGGTGTGACAGGCAGTAGATGTGTTCTCACAAACTTACTGCTTTTGCAAGGTCAACATTTTCAGAATATCTATTCAACTTAATCATCAATCTTCCACCTTTTTTAACTCAACTCACAAAATATATTGCCAGTTAAAATTTATGTCAGGGTTTAAATCTGAATTTCTTACCTGCAAATGCTACCATCTCCTCTTGTTGTAGATTAGTGGAGTTGCTGGTAGTATGTCAACATGTAGGTACTAAGAAGATCTTGAATTAAAAATATCTACAATAAATTATTGGAAAGCTTAAGAATATTGATTTGAAATTGAGCATAAATGCTAAGTTTTTCAGGAAGAATAGGAAATCGGTTCTTTGCTTGAACATAAGGTTCATATCCGTGTTTTAATTTTTTCTCTACTAAGTGTTCAAAACACTCATGTAGAACACAAGACCACGCAAACCAGTTAATTTAGTATCTTTGCAACCTGTCATGTTAATATGTAAATACATGTGCATATGCATTTAGACAAATCTAAAAACATGCATTATTTACATACTGTAAGAGATTTTTTTCTGAGCCATTACAGTCTATTATGTAAATATGTGTTTAAGGGGCATAATATATTTTTTTTAATTTCTGATTTTTGACTTGATAGGTCATAATGGCTAGGATCCCTTACACAATGCCTCATAATTTATTTCAGTCTGTATTATAGATGTTTCAATGATGTTAATATGAATTTGCATATAAAATATGCTTCAAGACGTTACTGTACACATAAAGATTAATAATTCACGGATTTTAAATGGAAGAGAGAACATCAAAACTGATTAGTTTACATAAGGGTAAGATTCATCCTTTCTGTGGAAGACTAGCACAAAACCTAGGCATCATGTAAGCCTCACTTAAGCCCTCAAAATGCATCTTAAATAGATTTTAACCTGTGCATAGACTTTGCTGTGGCAATTGTTAAGTAGTGAATTTAATCTGTACAAGAATAATGCATTTCTAAATGCTTCCCACTTCTAGAAGTAAATTAGTAGCTCTTCTAGGAGCATTTAACTTCCAACAGTCCCCAAAATTTTACTTCCTTGTTTGCAAGAGAAGTGAAATTCAGTTTAGGTGAAACACATAAAGTGCCTTTCTCTGTGAAGAATCCCATCTGTTTTGGGTCACGTCTGCATCAGCAGCCGTGGAACAACACAGTACAGAGATGACCGACCTACTTCAGAGGATATGGATACATCTGCTATAGGACAATTATTTAACCCAAATTTATATTCCAACTCATGCATATTTAGATACCAGCTCATATTCCATAATTAAATACTGAATTTAGCCATTTGATGGATTCTGAGGTGCCTTCAAGATCATTATTATTCATGGAAACAGTGTGTTCATCTGGTTACTGAGATGAGATTAAATGTTTGGATATGTTGACTTTCATTCAACAGATATGACTAAACACAGGCAGAAATTTAAAAAATGGGCTCACATTTTTCTTTACCAGCTAATACTTGTGGCTACAGAACAGTGCTGGCACTACTAGATGGTTTTGTAATAGGAACCTGACGGCCGCCAGTAGCAGAGGCTGAGGGAATGAACAGAGGAAGAGGTCAAGCATATAGTCATGCTTCCCTGGCATAGCATCCCAGCTTCTGGCAAGTTTTCCAGACATCTAGTTTTCAGCAGACCAGGCTTAAGCTGTGAGCATGGGAGAACAAAGAATACCTACAGAGTTTAATAATGGAGAATGTCTCAGGAGGGATGGTAGGAAAAGGGAAAGTGTGACTTGGGCTCCAAAAGCTGCTGGGAATGAGGATGTCAGAGGAAAAATAGACATGTCTAGATAATTGTGAAATAGCAGAAATGTGGTTATTCTGAATCTGTGTTGAGTGCTGGTTGTTTTAAAATATTTTATCTAACGCTTTGTTTCTAAGCAATATGTTTTGAAGCAGAACAGCTGTTTGTAGGGTATGTCCAGGCTCAGATAGCAAAAAGGGCTGCAGGGCCTAACTTGAGTTAGGCCTGTGGAACAATACTAGTTTATAAAACAGAAAATATGCAAAACACATTGCAGCTTCAGAGTAGGAGTTGTGGGGAGGTAGATGTACAGAGGGGCTGTAAGATCCAAGAAATTCTTCCCAAGTCCACATAAATCCCAGGAAGCTTGAGTCCAATCCAAAAATGCCTTACAGATAAAGGCTTACATCCTTATGGCCAGACTCTTCTCTGCAGGGCTTACCCCCCTGCTCATTAGGAAGGGGGATTTGTTTACACGCTTTGAAAAAGAAGGCAGAAGTGGAGTTCAGCGAACCAGAGTGATAATTGCTTATGGACACATGTCAAGGCCAGGGTCAATTTGTAACTACCTAGTACAGGTGGAGTGCTCCAGAAGTGTCCACATGTCCTGGCTATGGAGTCTTTCTGTAGGACAAATTGTTCTGGCAAGAGAAGAGGATTTAATTTTGATAGATATCTTCTAAATATAGTAAAAACCAAAACGAATCTGAACTACCCTAAACCTGGGTCACGGAGTGGTCAAAATTAATCACTTAATTAGAATCTATTGGCTAGGCAAAATTAAGAGTCAAATTTAAATTAGTTGACTGGTGTTGGATGGGTTTTTTGGTTGGTTGGATTTTTGTTGGGTTTTGTTGCTGTAATTGTTACAGCAACCTGTTGAATGTGTTAAATTCTATTGAGCCTTGTGGAGAAATGTCCTGATGGGAACAGAAATGCTTCTCCTAAATAGCCTGTGCCAGGCTCTCATCAACAAGAAATGTAAAACAGTATGCTGATTTCATGTCATGCAGTCTTTAAATACATTGCTGAACTGAGGTCTGGGTTGTGTAAGAAGAATCCATGCAGAACAAACTATTTCTTAAACTGTCTCTGTCAGATGACACATGACACACTGAAACAAACTGAGTTCTCTTAATTTCTCCCTATTCTTTTTTTTTCCCCATTCTGTAGTAGGCAGACCCATAGACTGAAATGACTGTCCTGGCTTTATACATATAGAGATAGATTTATCTAGATAAATGTCACCTTTGATATTTGTAATGGCAGCTCCACAAAATCATTATTTTTTCAAATTAGTTTAAAAGATGTAATAATATTGAGCAGTTGTACAAAAATAATTCAAATAAATCCTCTGGAACATATGGAGAGGAACTGTTTATGATTATAAAGCAAAAATACTAAATAATATACATTGTTTGGGGACAGAAATTACATTATCTATGCTTTGTGTGATAATAATTACTTCACATTCATATTCTGAATGTTTACTAGTATATTTTACTGGAATACATTACAGTGCTTGCTTGAAAACCTCTTTTTTGGTTATTATGGATCTCATTCCTTTTGACTTTCCAGGGAAATACCAGGTGTTACAATTCCCTGTGGTGGGCTAATTATTTGCTAAATTTTTATTATAATACATCAAAGTTTAACTATGGTTAAACATGGTTTAACTATGTGAGCCTTGAAAAAATTAGTGGATTTTTTTTTGTTGTTGTTTGTTTTTGCATTTTGAACATAATTTTAAAACATTCTGAAACAATTCTCTTTCTAGCTTGATTAAAAGAATCATATAAGCCTGGACTGAGACCTGACTACTCAACTTCTAGCCTGGAGCAAATTTCCTTAAAAAGCCTGGGAGAAGCGGGTTGGAGGGGACGGAGGAAAATGAAGGAAAGAGGGAGGGAAGCCTCAACAGTGGAAATGCTGACCAAACCTTAACTATAGCATCGTGAATGGCAATGCTATAATGCAATGCTAACAAGGACTCCTGAGATAAATACATCAATTAAAGGCTTGCAGGTGTGTCACTAGGGGTGGATAAAAAGAGGGAATGGGAAAGGATTTGTGCCAGCAGACCTTATGGTTTTGCTGTAATTAGTAATCTGTGCAGGTGTCTATTATGACTAACTGACAATAAATCTTGGTTTCTGTTTTGAATATTGCTTTTGTTTCCCAAGTTCCATGCCTGAAGGGGAGAAAGAAAATGACTAGAAGATTAATTACTGCAATGGTTACTCCCAACAAGATAAAATGGGAAGTAGCAATCTGCTGAATGAGATTAAATATTGTTGTTATTATTATTTTCATATTTTATTTTGATAACAGAAAAATGAAGGTGGTATAGGCTTTGTGGGGGTAGGTATGTACTAATTTTTGTGTAATGATGGACAAATAAGTCTATGCTGTGAGCAGACTTTCTTTAAGCTATGTGCATAAGGCAAATCTTTTTTCTTCTTCAAAAAAATAATGGAAAGGTATTCAAACCTTCTACATTTGTGCAGTAACCTGTAATTCTAAGCACAGTGATGAACTGTAAGTAAATTTTACCATAGAGCCATGTTTTCCTTAGCCTCTCCATCTGCTCATTTTTGACACCCCTGTCATTAACTGTCATTTTCCTTTAAATATACAGTGAAGCTGAAAGGCCAGCTCTACATCACATCATTTCAGATTAGGGGCAGTTCCTTTGAGCTGAGCACTGTTTAGGTGTCAGAAAGAAGTCTCTGACCTCTCTCGTACCACACTGCCGCAGGGCCTTAATTAGTACTGACTCCAGCCATTACTGCAGAGAGGACAAAGGCGACCACATCATTTTTCTACTTAGGAAGTTAGCGTCTGACCTAATAACTTGTCCAGGCTGGCAGGACAGTGTAATGGCCGCACAATGGCAGTGGGGATTATTTGTCAGATTCTTTGCTCCTCTGAATGTAGGAAAATCAGGGAAGTTGGCTATTATATCCTTCAGTCTTGCACGAGCTGTTTTAGGCCTTCACTCTGTTGATTTGCCATGGAGAAAATGACAGACAGAAAGGGAATCACATATTCAGAAGAATAAAGAGTGTGATAACGAAGTGTGGAGTGGTTTTTGCCCTGACTAGAAGCATCTGATTATTTAAAATATCACTCATCTTTCAAGATCTGTTCTGGTGCTATTGACTTTAGTGAATTTTATCACTTATTTCATGAAGAACAAACTCAAGTCTAGAGTCAAATGAGTTCCTTTTTTCTCTCTCCTTCTTCCTTTCTCTCACCCTTCTACATCCCATCCCCCATCTCCTAGCAGAAACTCACTATCACATGAGAAGCATTTTACAGTGCTTTTGGCACAACATTTTTGATCTATTTCACTAGAAATTGTACTCATTGCATCAGATGTCAGCATTGTATAGTTCCACAGAATCTCCTTAATTTTCCTCTTTGTTTAGTAACAGTCCACTGAGAAAGCTTCATGCTAGAATACAACCATTTCTTAATCTAGAACTCTTTCTCTCTCTTATTTTATTTTTTGTTCTGAAATTATTCAAAGCAAATGGAATTGCTGTAAAAGTTGCACGGTCTCACATCACATTCCTTTATTATCAGCCAGTGTCACATGCTGCAGCACAGAAGCATGTTTTATGCTACTGCAGCAGAAATTGCTTTCACTGTAAGTACATTTCAGAGAGTTGGCAAGATGATCTAAAACTTGCAGCAAGCTAAGACTCTGCTGATGATCAGTTTGTCAAGGTATAAGTATCATGAATACATAGTATTTTTGAAAGCTCTTTAACCATAAATGATTTGTCTATTAGTTTGAGGCTTGAGATTTGTCCTTTTTCTGTAGACAAGTAATTCTTCCTTCTTGTCTTACACCTCCATCAAAGCAAAAAAAAAGAAAAGGAAAAAATTTCTTCTAATTCTGATACGCTTTTCCGTGCATCTTGGTCTTTGTAATTTCAGTTTTAGTTAGGATATTTTCTACTATAGTGACTTTGAGCCAGATTGGAGTCTCAAAAATACCATAAAGTTATTGCATCTCCAAGGAAATCTCTTCTGAAGTGATCACACAAAGGTAATTACAGTATTATCAAAGCTGCAAAATGTTGCATTAGTATTTCTTGTGATCAAACAGCATTTAAAGCAATAGTGTGCGTTTAAGTTCTTCAACAGGGCCCAAACTGAGCAAAAATTGCAAGAGACAAGACAAGTTTCTATACAGAGCTATAACATGGGATAAGACTGTTGGGGCCAGACGCTTCAGTCTATGACAGTGTGATCAAGCATTATTTCATTTAGTCTGTGAGCTGAAATAATAGCCTATAAAGTGTTTCAGAGTAGTCCTTTGACTACATATCATATATTGCAATTTCCTTATTCTCTTTTAAATTACCCTCATACATTGATTTTTTTTCTGAGCAGCAGGAAGGTGAACTTTACCTTTCTAAGCATAAATAACTCCAGATTCAGAAATGTTCATTTCACCAGAAAGTTAGAGCACAAAAGAGGTCTATATGAAGGAAGAGGCTTCTGACTTTCTGTGGATCTATATGTGTACAGAATTTTATTCTCCAGAAATGGAAACAGTATCTACTGGCAGCTATTTCAGCAATTTAGCTGATGCTTTTTTGCCCTCCATTTACTGAAGAACAATATCTGGTCTGTGATTCTATTCATAAGTTAGATTAAAATTTTAAAGGGCCACTGCCTATCAACTTACGCTTCTTAAGGCTTGACACTTTTATTATGAAAACCACATTAAAATGAGAGTTGCTTGCCATCATTTTCCCATTGGTCTCAAGAAGGGCAGATGGAGAAGAACCTCAGTGCAGCGTAAAGGCTACCTGGATGCAGGAGTCCCTTCCACCTGCCACAGAGCCAATCCTGGGGGCACTGCAGGCAGCTACATTCAGTTGTCATGGATGAATGGCAAAAGGGAGATTTCATCTTCCCCTCTGTCATTTGTTTAATCAAGATTAAACACGTTTTCAGATTATTGGCCACTTCAATGCCTCTCCCCACTGGTAGTAAGGCAAATGAGTTGCTCTAGCAGAGGGACGTAGAACCGCCTGGGCTGTGGGTAGAGAGTAAGAGCCTAGGGAATGTGGTGAGTTTGTATGAGAGTTTCTCTCTCACCAGAGACTTCCTTTCTTTTGTGTCCTATGAGGAAGGCTAGAAGTTCTTCTAAGCTGGTTGATTTACCAGTCTTTAGGATTTTGGTTCAGGGGATTGGAAGGTCACTAGTGCATACTGTGGGGAAAGGAATTAATAATCAATATTGTATTGATTTTTGTGAGGCTGTTACTTGTGCATACACAGTAAGGACTGTACACATGCAGAAGAATATACATGGTCATTAATAGGTGAAGCCTTAACTGAGCTTACGATAGCTGCTTTTAAAATTTTTTTTAATGTTACTGGTAAATAATAGACATTTTCTAACTTCGAACAGTTTTTTGGTTTTTTTTTTTTTTTTTTTAAACAAAGGTTGTTTGAGGGGAAAAAAGTCTAGAAAGGAAGAACAATCAGAGACAAGGACTACTTTTTGAGAACATTAAAGCTTAGACACAAACTAACAAGAGCCCAAGAAATCAAAATTGAGTTTGACATGGTATTTTTCTGTTTTTCACTTGTGCTTCTATGCATCTTCCCTTTTTATTTTTCCTGTTTTGTTTTTGTTTGTTTGTTTGTTTTCCTTATGTGGTAATATAAGGAGAGAATGTCAAACTTAGAATATTCTGGCTTTTGTTGCTTTGGGTCCTAACTTCACTGTTGTTAAGACCTACCTCTTTGGCCTGTGAATAGTAGTTTTTATGTCATGATGGTATAGTTAAAAGAATCAGATAGTTTTAAGGCATATTCAACCATGCTTTTTACTTACTTTTAATCAACTTGTTCTTCCAAACAAGGTATGGAATTGATAGCTGTTATTGATTGCTTGTAGCATTACCTAATCTTCACTAAATGTAGGAAGCTTTTCAGATTTAGAAAGGTGGCAGAAAATGTCTAGTAATGATGCTGCTGGGAATTGAAGCTCAATACCATGGTCAGTATAAAAGTGATATAGCTATAAGAGGTATTTTATTATAGGCCCATTGTTTTTTATTAAATGGTCAAGGTGGTGTAATTTACAGATATTTTGAAGTTGCTTATGTTGTTATCAGCTGTTTCAGTATTTCATTTGTTTGAATTTACACCAAGAAAAACTTTTATTGAAGATAATTTGCTGAAACTTTGGAAAACTACAGAATGTAAGGAATACAGTACTCTAATAATGTAAAAAAACAAAGGATGTCACTTATGCTTTCAATACAAAAGGGAAAATATAAGAAATCATTACTAAAACAGATATAAACGTGACCTTCACTGTAGTTCAGTAATTATCCTAGTCCATGGTATGGTGTTTGTATCATGATTTCCTTTATTTCCTCTTTGTTTTCATTTTTATCTGGGTACTTCACTGGTGAGTAATAGCTAAAGGGAACCCATTTATGCAAGGCGAGCATTCAGTTTGCAAGTGAATTTGCTTGTAGCTATTGCCACATTTGAACCTCACTAATGTATGTAAATTAAAAACTCTGGTATTTGGATCGCTCCTGTTTGAAATAAAAACAGAATCTGATCATTACAATCTGCAAGCCAGGTATTATCACTGGACTAGTGAGCCGCTGATGATAAATTGTACTGAATAGCTTGTGGATAGAATATTTTATCTCAGTTCTCTATCACACAGCACTGCATAAAATAAGAATGATTCATCAAGCATGAGAGCTGGTGGTTTATGAAATTCATTGCTCACGGCAAGTGTATTTTTTAAAATTCAAAAGACAAAGCAACTCACAAGGGTTATTTAGTAATCAGTGTGAATTACTTCTAGGTATAAGCCTTAGTGGAAAAAATTAAAAATACATTTGCTGTACAGGAAGCATTATTGCTGTAGGTGCTATAATTTAACTGCTTCTCATCTATACTTTTGTTTTATTGTTTTGTGTGTGTGTGTGTGTGTATGTGTGTGACCATTTTGGATTCCAATCCTCCTCCCCTTTATTTTTAAAAGTGAAACTGCATAATCAGTTGTAACAGGATTATTACATTGAACAAGTCTATTCTATGCTCTCAGCAGAAACATCTTCAGGGGCTTGTACACCTTAGGCTGCAGAGGATATTTTGTTTATTCAAAAAGAAATGTAAAAGGAGAAGAGCAATATAAAGTCATCTTTTTTTCCTTCAGATTTACAGTAAGAATGTTTCATTTCTTCTTGTGTATTGATGTCCCAAGGCAATGTTCCAAATGAAAAGATAATAACTTATGAAGAAGTGTCAAAAACTAATTAAGTTTTGTAACTTGTTTTTCCTTCACATAAAGTATATTTTTCATCACACTGTCCAGTCACATGCTGGGATTTCTGCTAACATCATCACATGCCAGTCACACCAAATCTCAGTGGTTCTTCTACTCCTGTCATTATTTTCAGCATCAATTAATTTTCTTGTGACCTCGCCTTTAGAAAATGTAGCAGGGAATTATCAGTGCATGCTTTGTACAGTCTATTTGGAAGGCATTAGGCCACTGTGTGTATTTGAAAATGGAGTAGGCCAAACATTATATTTTCTCACCTGCAGGGTTGCCTAGTAACCTGAATTAAGGATTTTCACCAAGCCTTCAAGACAAATAGAAAAACTGTTATGCAGGTTGACCCAGGTGGGAGACTCAGACCTACTCATGTAGATTAGCATTTTGAGTGGGGAAATATAAAACACAGCTCCTCATTAACATTATTGTGGAAATAGTTTTTGTAATTAAAGCAGTCTATTTTCTTGGCAACTGAAAAGCATGTGATGCATCGTATTTCACTGTTGCTAAATTTGTGTTGTGAAGTACACTTTGTTTTACTGTTTGACGTATTATTTGCTTGTGGACTGTCAAAATTGAGTACTCGATGAAGGGATTGAGGAAATGTCTTTAAAATACGTAAATATCTCTTTGGTGGCATTTTCACTAAAAGCATGCACGCTTGCCTGTGTTGGGTAGCAGTTCACGTAGATATGTTCAGCTTTCATTTAATCACTTCAAGGAACTAAATTCCTTGTTTAATGTATTGCCATTGAAAAGAAAGATTAGTGTACTTTAGAGGTGGGGGTCATTCTTTGTAACGCTATTACAGCTTTGTCCTTGACATGCAAGATTCCTCCAGAAAAGGAAGAGGAGGGGGGGGGAGCTGGAAATTCTGCCTCAAAGGTACAAAGCAAAGAAGTAGCACAATTAGAATGTCGGCACATAGTGACAGTCCTCTGCAAATGATGGTGTCAGGCCACTGAGGGGCCGAGGGTGGCAGGAGTGACATTCACCCTAGCAAGATGGAAATAAATGCCCTGTTTGATAAAAGAAAACAGACAATTTATGTATACCCTGAAGAGTTAACAGCTAGTGAGCCATTCCTATGGGTCAAGTGCTGCATTTGCATTTTGATGGGATGTTATCAAGTAATTAATGCACCAGTCAGGATTTATTACCTCAGGAGTGAACTGAAAGGTTCATTACAAAATCGGTTTCACTTGAAGATAGGCATTTCCTCAGAGTTAGCTTTTGACATGTTGTTCCTAGCTCTCTCTGCCTGTGGCAGCAATGGTAGAAGGCCAGTGAGGTGAAATTCATTGCTTAATAAGGGCATTCACTTTGGGTATTCTTGTGATAATAAATGTATACATCAAGGCCGCACTGCCTTGTCAGTTTAATTGCTTCTTGTGCTCCTTAACAAGCCAATCTTAATCAGTCTGGACCATGTTATGAATAATTTAGGGATCAGCAGACTTCACGCTTAATAAGATATACTAGATTATAAAACTTAAGTGCACTGTTTATAGAAAGCACAGAAAACACTTTAAGTTTTTATTAGTAGCAAGGAAAAAAACCAAAACAAACCCAAATGTAGCAGTGAGGTTTTCTAACACTTGCATTTTGTGAGCAACAGCTGTGTGTCTCCATGCCGAAACCCCCTCCACTCCTGTCAAAGGGCCACAGTTCGGCCTCTCTGTCCCCATAAGCCTCTGCCAGACATAATGGGAAATTTGAGCAGGCCATGAGATTAAAGCTCAGAATCTGTGGCCAACCAGCAATTGTCATTTTAGAAAACATTCTTTTTATCTTTTTAAATGCAAAGCAGATCTTATTTTAAAACATTTTCTGATGGACAAAAATTACCTTTTTGTTGTTTGGTGGTTTGACTGCCTACATGGATTTTAACGCAGCTATTTAGATTTGAGATTGGGTTGCCAAACCTATATCAACAATAGGATTTTTAAACGTTTTTCTTTTGTTTAATGATAAAGGTGGAATATAGGATCGACTGTAAATCACTCATACATAAAATGTGAATTATTAAAGTAAAATACTTTTTTTTTAAATTAAGGAGATACAGAAATACATTAAAAAGTAACAGAAATAGTCTTCAGTATCTCTGAGCTTATTATGATTCCTCCATCTAATAAGTGTTGTTTCATTAAAAAGGAACATTTAACTTTTTTGTTTTAAAAGAATTCTTTGTCCTCCATTTTACCTCAACCTTTGCAGGCTGTAAGTTGTCCACAGAGTAATGCATCATTCAGTTTATGACATCTAATAAAGGCCTACTGCAAGCATTAGAACCAGGTGCTTCAACAATTTTCCAGTCTGCTTGTAGCTGCTTCTGTTTGCTCTCTTGTAGCTTAGATAGGAAAGAAAGAAAGAAAGAAAAAAAAAAAACCAACCTAACAAAGACCTGCAACATTTTTCATTATTTTCTTTTTTTATTCCTTTCTGTTTAAGCCTTGACACATGCTGACAGCACTACGGTATCATTTGATGCCCATGTAAACAATAGCTGCATGTATTTCTGAACACAGAGCGTATTTATTAGTATAAATAGAGTTGTAATTAAAGGCTATGCTTTCAGTCGTTAGATAATGTATTAAAATAATGTTATTGTTCAAATACATTTATGAATCAGGAAGATGGGTACCAGTAAATGAAAAAACAACTTCAAACCTATTTCCCAACCTATAGCTGGACTATCATACTCCTTTGTTCTTGTGCAGGTTAATAGAGATTGAGGAGATGGGCAGAGGAAAAGCAGTGCAATTTTCTGCTATTTAAGCTTGGCGAAATGGCACTCTTCAGGAAGCAGCAAAAAGTATGAAAGCGTAATAGGCATTTTAAAAGTAGAAGTCCATATAGCTGCTTGAGGGATCCTCAGATTTAGGCATGCATAGAATCACGAATGAGATAATCAGCATTGTGAAATTGAAACCTGTCTGCTGCCTGCTGCTGTTCTTCCCTCTTTCAGTGGAGTGATTTGTAACACTCATCTTCTTCAGGCAAGGCAGCCTTCAAGATTATCCAGAACTGTCAATAGTAATTGCCAAAGTATTTTATTACCTACAGAAAATCAAAGGAATTTTATAACCAACAGTTATCAAGTTTCAATACACGGTATAAAGAGAGCAATTTTAGTTGGAACACAATCGTGTTTGGCTTGCTTTTATGTTCTTGAGACAATTCCTGTGCAACCAACTACAACGTTCACTGTATTTAAGCTGGAGGCAAGAATATGCATGTGTACTTGTAGTTTAAAAAAATTACATAATGCTTGCAAGCTTCTGCAAGCAAGTGGTTTTTAATTGCCATGCAGACTATGCCTTAACTAATTACTTCTAAAAAGAATGAGGTTTCTGTAAAACTTGAGATGACATTTTGAAATTCTGACAGTAGATATAAGTTTAACTGGGGCATTCTCTGTCATGAGGTAAATAAAATGCCTGGAAATTGGCAAAATATGACACTGATTATAAATCTGAAAACATAAATGTTGCAGATCTTACTATAGCCTCTGAATATTACTGCTATGTGAGCCACAGTAGTGATTGTCAGCCGTTCATTTAACACAATTCTGTTTTGCTACAGGGTCACCCTTGATTCAAAGCTTTTCAGATCCTTGGCTTCTCACTCAGGCTATGCATGAGTGAGGACTGCATCTTCTGTTCAACAGTGCTTTTCTGAGCCGTGCATTTCACTTTCCTTCCCTGACACCAGGGAAAAGGAGAGTGTGACTGTCTAAATGTTTGGTGGGAGAAAACTTGGTTTCTACTTTTGACAGTGTATTTCCCCTCTAATTCATAATGTCAATACTTCAATGGCACGACTCCCTCTGTGGGTTCTTTTAAAAACAAATACACAAATTCACGTGTGGAAGATAAATTGGCATGGGGAAATGCCTCTTTTTAAGTTCCAAACCAGATAGGTGCACTTGTATTTTGAGTCATGTGCACAGGATTTTATTCACAGCACCAAAAAGCAACTGTCATTTCTATTGAGGGGCTGCACTGAAAGAGAAATAAGCCATGAACAAATTTTATAGTGCTACAGCTATGAAGCCATGATTATAGCATAACAGAGAGCTCTCCTTTCAACTGTGTACCTCCTTGCTCTTTCTCTATAAGCTTTTGTTTTTTAAAAAAGACCTGTTAATTGAATTATTAATTGTTGTTGAAAGGGTAAAGTACTTTACCAAGAACCTCCTTTCATAGCACTGCAATATATGAAAAATTTAACAAAATGGTAATTAGGGAAGAGGTTATTTATATACTATTAAAATGCTGATGTAATTATCAGAGAGTTATTCAATTACACCGGATAATAGACATTTTTAATGTAAGGAAGATGGCTAGCCTGCTGGAATTTTGCTAATATGAGGAACCTGCCCTGGGTCCTATATTTTTTCACTCTTATAATTTATACTAATTTGTTTATATTGTACAGTGTGTGAAATATGCATTGCTACATTATTCCATCTAGTATTTCTGTGTGGATTACAATAGTGTATTATATACATCAACCAAAATTCTGCAGATATTTAAGCCCATCAGAAGAAATGGTACTAATTTGTCCCTTCTGAAGAGAACTTCATTACCTCACCTGCACATCCTGAAAGGAGGAACATTTAGGGCTAACACAGAGTTAACAAAACAATCTCATTTCTTGTTTACTTAGAGCTGTGGGTTTGAGCTGTATAGTGGCAGGAGAAGCTGATATTTGTATTTTTGAGGGCCTGGAACTTTGTATTTGAACTAGATGGGTGCAAACACTATTCCCTTCAGTCCCTAGTTGTCTTAGTAGGATATTGTCCCATTGAAAAATCTTGAATTGTCAAAAGCCAACGTGGCATGTTGCCACAGTAACATACGTATTAAAAGTATTGTGGTTTTTTGTTTGATTAATTTTAATTTACACTTCTACACTCTGGTTGCATGTTTAAGCATTTTAGAAGTCTCAGTAGTTTGTTTATTAAAAGGAAGGAATCTAAGTAGTACAGAAGAAGCATATACTCTATTATTCCAGATACTGAATAGCTTGAGAAATTTTCTAATCAGATGTATGATCATGGAGATTGTCATGATGTAATGGTGATATGGACATGTGGCTATAATACCATTTTCTCAGAAGAGGCATGAATTGTCTCTGATTCTAAGCTGATTGAAGTATTGGCATTCAAAGAATCAGAGCATGGGAACAAAAGAATCTGTCTGTGCAAAGCTGTACTACACCTCATATTAACCTAAAATGTCTGGCAATAAAATTGAGTCTTTTTAAAATGTTTTTTTTTTCCTTCAAAAAAAAAATCCAGAATGCAAGTTGTTGGAAGTTTTAAAGCAGAGGAAAATACAGAACAGGATATTTGTAGATTATAGTTCAGATACAGTTCTCTGTTAAGACACAGAATCTGAAAATGCTCCAGCTAAAATCAGCTTAGCAGTAGCACAACTCTATTAAATTTAGCAGAGCTAGTCTTAATTTTCACTAGTTTCTGTGAGAAAACTGTAATTCTCACTCATTACTGTAGAGAAATAAATTGCATTTCTGTCTTAAGTCTTTGTTTGTTTAAACCCTGTATGGTTGCATTCAACACTGGATAAGGTAGGGTAAGAGTTTACTGAGAAATTGCACAGCTGTATTTGTACAGAGCTGTATTTGTACAGAGCTGTACCTGATTCCCACCTCCTGTAGTGTGAGCAGTGGTAAGTGAACTGTTTCTGTGTTGTTCACTCACTCTGTCAGATCGAAACTCAGCTCAATAGCATTAAACTAGCTCCCATTTGAAAGATTTGTCTTACAAAACCCTGAAAACTGCTCTGAACATGCATACATTGATTTTGTAGCTGGAATCTCCTGAGCTTTGATGAAAAGGAGACTCCACATGCAGGTGAAAGAGGGTTTACCTCTTCAAAATTAAAAAAAGAGAAGATTAAGGATTTTTGTTCAGCTAAGGCTGAACTAATCAGTGACATGTGAAGGTAGGAGACCTGGCCTCACGCCTATAGTATGATAATGTTATTTTCTTTAGTGGAACAACAAGTTCAAGTTCCTCCAGTAGTTGCCTCTGAGTAACTGTCTACCATTATTCCCATTTGCACAGGTAATTGAATATCCAGGGGTGTAGCAGTAAAGTTTTTTATATTAACCACAGAGAGGGAGGTATTTATCATGTTCATGGCAGGAAATTTGCTCAAATTTTGTCCTGAAAAAGATGCAACTGTTATATCAATTCACTGAACACCATCTGTATGATAGCATTCTAAATGTGGAGCAGTTTGGTATTCATGGAGGAGATAAGGCATTTTTTTTTGTAATCAGAAGTTCAGTTTTCCTTCCATTAAGTTCTATTAAAACATTAGAAAATGAAGATGAGTGATCTTCACAAGCTTCCAGGCTTCACTCTGAAGTAAAAGGTTCATTTAGGCTTCCAAGTTGGAGAACGTTTCCTTTTCATCCTTGCTGAAGACATATTCTGCACCGTACTTGTGGTTATCATAGCACATACAACGATGTGAGTTTTAGCGGAAGAAGAGTAGGGTATCTTTAATTTGCACATGTCATCACTGAGAAAAGAATGTCACCACAATGTAATGCACAACATCCCGGGGAAAACAATAGTTTTTCACCTTCTACTATATGATCCGGCTTTCTCTTGTATTCACCTGTGGAAAATCAGCAAAAATGTTGCTTGAAATTGTGGCACAGGTAAGGCTTTACAAGATACAGAGGGAGATGGCAGTAATTGTTTGAATGAACTAGCTATGCCCTAAGATATCATAGCATGTTACAAATATATCTAAACTTAAGTCTTATCAGCCATGCTTTTGATCTGTAATAAGAAATACAGTAACAAAACTAAAATGAATGCTACAGAGACAGATAAAACTAGATAAGGTGTTTTCAAAAATTAGATAGCATTTATTTTTCATCATTTATAAGAATCACTTCTTGGGCCTCTTAGGTATATAGTGGTTGCATTCTTGCACAGTATGGTTTTTCTTCAGCAGATCTGCTCCTCTGCCATCCTTAGACTGAGGTCACACTCCAGAAGAACATGGAAATCCAAATACAAGAGAGTAGCTTCTTAACCATATCTCATAGTTTTAAAACTAACGATGACTTATCTGGCAAACCAATTGTGGGTGATGATTTAGCCTTACTTCAGTCTGAACACAGAGCAGAGAGGACAAGAAAAACAAGCTCTGAAATAACTCACGGGACCGGAGGATTATTTGTCTAACTCAGTGAAATTGTGAATAATCTTCAAATGCTGCTGTAAAAATGATGTGCAAATACTGCTTAGTAAATTTGAGTTAAAACTCAAATGTATTTAATGGCCGCATATATTCTTGAAAGTATTTAGTGCTTTTATTGACAGAGAAATATTTATTTTACTACAGCATTTCCAGTTTGGTTGACTTATGAGACTCAATAGCATATCTATAGCAATTCTAAACTGTGGAACTTAAAAGCAGTAATGATGAATTTAGGCCAGTTGCAATTTAAAGGAAGGTTGCTGACATTTTAGAATTACATGATTCTCTTGGAATTCATTTCATACTTTAATTCTGTTATACCAAGAAACGTTAGATGCAAGGGTAGAAGCTGAACTGGTAGCATTTTTTTTTTCCCTAAGCCAATCCATAAAGATGTCCCTTCACCTCTTTGATGTGATAAGGAAGTGTTAAATCAAAGTGAATCCTTATTCTGCATCTTGGGACAGAATACTGCTTAAGCCAATTGTTACTATTCCTGAGTGTTTTAGACGGTGAACCATGCATCTCTCTCTGCACATCAGAGAAGATTGCAGCAGTCATTGTGCCACCTGCTATCACTTAATTAGTATAATCATCTAATTTCCAGTTGGAAATAATGGCATCATGCACTTTTAGTAATTGTAACCGTCATAATATATTCCAAATTATGTTACACTAACATTATGTGATTTAGAAATATTAGAGGGGGGAGTTTGCTTTGCATTTTTACACTGGTCTCTCTGATCTTGACTCTCACCCAGGAGCAATGTCCATAACCAGTTTTCTGTTTTATAATAATCCTAAAGATATCACTGATTCATATCATAACTCTGCAAATGAGCCTTTGGTAAGTATGATTTAACCTTTAGTGTACAGAAAAAAGAAGAAATAATGGAAACAGCAGCTTGACATAATGTAAAAGAAACCCAGCCTTCAAAGAATTTGATCTTGTTTCTTAGCAAAATAATTTTTTTAAAACAGAGTGTTGGTGCTCATGTATGCAAGTTATATTTTATATACGTTCTGTTTGTGGTTCTCGGTTCAAGGAATAATTTCAGTTGATCAGAATAGGTCTTAATGTTTAAACGTTACTATAATGCAGCGGGTTTTTTGCTCCTGGAGATTGCATCACAGCAAATGAATAGGTAATAAATGAGTCAGTTTGGGGCTGCTTCATTTCACTGGACGGTTCTGGGCTATGAGGCTTCAAAAACAGAAAGAGAGAGAAAAAGAGAAAGAAATAGGCAATGACATGAAGGGATACAGACAAACCTGAGCCACCGTCAGAGCTAACCCTCCCCCATTCCCAATGATACTGTCTGGCTAAGCAAAGCACTGCCACATATATATCAGGCAAGGTTATTACCACTCTGCTTTGTAAACATGCTATGCCTCCTGGACATCTTCTATTTTTATTTCATTTTTGTGTTATATCCTATATGTAAATCTAGGCTGGCGAGAGTCAGGAGGCATTCATAGCATTGGGCCAAATTCATTCCAGGTGCAGTTCCAGGTCTGTTGACTTCAATGAAATTACACCTGGGATGAATTTGGTCTATTATTAACTATAGAGATTACATGTCCAGCTTCCATAGTATACTAAAATACCCAGAATACATATAAATAATGAAGTATGTAATTACAGTCCTGGTTTTAATTTGTGTTCCTAAATGTACTGATGCTTTTGCACATGTTTATAGTTATAGCTATGCTATTGTAGTATATTTTTGTTTAGTGCAAATATGTTCGGGTTTTTCTTTAAAACAGAAATACACACAATGTTTACTTTCAAATGTCTCAGCAAATTTTTCAAAATCCATATGATGGCTGATTGCATATAACAATATTAAATTATATTGGTCTTAAATATCATACAGAAAGAGGGGGAGAGAGAGAGAGAGAGAGGGAGAGAGAGAAGCATATACAGGACATCACAATACTGCCCCTTAAAATCATTCTGCAAACAATGAGCTAACCTTCCTTTGGATTATATGTTAATCGATACACAGAAATAGGTGATCTTGTCAGAGTTGATACAAGCCAATAGAACTGTTTCCTATCAGTGCTAAAAATTTCGTTCATTTTTATGTTTCCTGTCTCAAACGGTGCATAACAGGTCAGTTGACAGGAATTTGTGCCTGACCAAACCCAAAAGCTAGGCAGCATTTAAATGGACCCTTCCTTCATTAGGATATAAAAAGCACAAGTATGACTTACCTCTGCGTACATCTAATTCCATTTGCTTCCCCTGTATGGTTTTGTACATTCCTGCATCTTTCGGCATGGCACACTGTGAGGACCTGGTAAGCGAGTTAAAGTCAGATGACGCTAACGAATCCCAGCGCAAATGACTGAATCAATAGGAAACCAGCCACTGCTGTTTAAGTGTATCGATAAATGTACCTTTATTTTCTCTTGAATGGATAAGTGTCGCAGTTAAGAGTCCTATGGATCTCTTAATTGAAAGTTAATTTTAAATCAATAAAGAGAGTCATTTAAATATTGATCAGTCCTTTCTACACGAATTGTTAGCTGATTTTTTTTTTTTTGAAACAACTTTGTTTAAATGCAATCAATAGCCCACAATCAGTGCGTTCCATAAAAAATTGACAGATGTTCCCAAAATGCCTGCTAGGCATAATCTTATCTGTTTACATATGTAGCATAGATATTTCAGTTCTTTCCAAATATACCCAGGTACCTATGGCAGAAATGTGATTTCCTTAAATACCAAAGTGCACTACTAAAACACATTCTTCCCCTTCTTTTTCAGTAAGGTGGTTTAAAATTAAAAAGGAAGAGTTCTGGGATTTCCTTTGATTCTACAAGTAATATTCATATTGTTTTACTAGTGCAGGCAGACTGCAAAAGAAGAATGACCTTGTTTTGCACACAGGGAAAAGAGAGATAAGCACTTATATGAAGCACATGTTCTCTGGAATTTGTGTGTCATAATGCATCAGATGTATTATTATATGCAAAATGATACCTAGCTTTTAATTATATAGACATTTATGTACACTTTGTGTATGCATGTTGAATAGTAAGGACTTTTAGCTTTATTTCATGGATATGGTCTCTCTCCTCAGCAGCACATAGCAAGACTATTTTGTCTCAATTTGACAAAGCACACAGTTGAGTTAAAAGGATACAAATTTCATTTCATGAGATTCACTGAGATTAACCTAATAAAATAAACATAGCTACATGTGGCTTTCAACATTTCAGCGAATATGACACTCTTCTAAGATGCCTTCCCACAACACTTTCAGTAATTTGCCTGCAGTGGCCTGGTACAATTTAGTTTGTCACTCCTAGTGAGGAAGTCAGACTGGACACTTTGGTACAAGCAATATGAATTGATTTTTTTCTCCTGTACCCTCTAATTAATTGCAAAGTCATACTTTGATGTACACAGTTCTGAAGTCCTGAAGTTGGCCTTTAATATTATTTTCCTTATTTTTCAATTTTCATATCCAGTGCCTCTTAAAGGAGGTTTGTACTTCTAATTAATTAAGCCCTTCTTGAAGTATGAGAATATAAAGTTGATTATAACGAATCACAAAATTACATATATATACAATTTGTCAAAATTAACATTTTTACTTTCAGTGATCTGACTTAAATATAAAATAAAATTAATTGACGATTATTTTGACTGACATCTAACTGGAGAATATTCCCATAATAGTGTTTCGTAAGTGACAAACTAAAAACTAAGTCCTGTAATTAAACCTGTTTATTTTATGCATAGTAATTTAAGGCAGAAAATAATATACTTTTTTTTTTAAGAGTACTGTCTAAGGAGAATAGGGGTTGCTTGGGGCGGAAAAATCTGACATGCAATATAATTTATTCTATTTTTGCTATTAATACAAATGCTTCCTGCTGTTTTGAAAATCCACGATTTCGTAATCCAGCATTATTGTCCTCTTAATGCAGCATTTCAAACCCATTTCACTCCATTTTCTCTTAGAAAAGCCATATTAAAAAGGAAGATTAAAAAGAAAGAACCAGGTATCATTGGTTCATATGCATATGGGTTCAGCATGTGAGGATGCTGTTTCTAGGACTGGCCTTAAGGTGTGACTGATAGATCTTATTTGTCTGATAGAGTTGACCAGGGAAATAGAGCTACAGCTGGTTACTTCATTAGGTCCTCTCATTGATTGAACCCTGCTGAAGTGATGCAGCAGGCTCCTGAGATAACTGCTGGTAATAGAACAAAATGAATTCTTATCACAGAGATTGGAAAGGCCATTAACCCTGGCCTCCAATGCTTTTCAGAGGTCACAGACAGGAAGCCAAGCGGTGACTGGGAAAACTCTTTTCTGTCTAACTACAGGTCATGTTAGAGGGGGTCTGTGACTTTTTTACCCTTCGGCTTCTGTACAGATGAAACTGTTACACTGGCAGATGTTAATAATCAGCTGTAAATAAATATTGGAAGCAGAAGAAGAAAAATGAGAAAGCACAGGAATTTTTTTCAATAAATATTTAATAAAAGAGCAATTGTTTCTGTGATATTTACTGCCAGTTCTGCTGTAGATTTTTGCCTAATACTTTTTCATATAAATTGAAAAAAGAAATACATAGAGGCACTTAAAAACAGAAATTTAATATGGTTTTATATAAAAATACCTTTCCTTCCTTCCTTCAAAGATGAGAATTATAATTGCCTGCTGCCTGCCTGCTTGCCTTATTCAGCAAGCCTATCACCAGTTCATCTGTGAATTAGTGCAGGGCACTGTTTGCCTTTCACCTGGTTGAGAAGGGTATATATCTAAGTAACAGTCCTATAATTTACATTTAATGCAACCTTTCAATTGACCAAGAGCCCACAACCTAAGCCCCCATCTCACAGCTGAGGACTTTCCCACATTTGTCAAGTCAGTGCCACTCCAGCATCAGCCAGGAGAAATCATCCATTTAAAGCCTGGAGCTGCACATGACAATTTTCTTATTGCTTGTGAGAAATCCAGCCATGGCAGAGGTAGCTTTGTGTTTTACTTTCTTTGACTCTTGCTTTCAGCAGCAGTGTTTTATTATGCACGGGGATTAAAAAAACTGTAGTGGGATGCATCTTATAAAATTAAATGGAACATTTTCTCTTTATTACTGACATATTTAAGGCTATGCAGATATGTGTTGTAGGTTGATTTTAGCAGTATGTTGGTGGCTTCTATCCTTGTGATTGTGATTTAATTTCAATGTCTGTGGTCATGTGGTATTCTCTGCTGGAGCCAATCTTTCACAAGGAGCAAGTTCATTTAAATGTAAATGGGGTCCTGTGGATGGAAAAACTACATACTTCATGTCTTCAGCGACCCACCCAAGCATTTGGTTTGGCCTTCCATGCATAAATAATAACAAGAAGGTATGCTGTCATTGCCTTGCTTGAAACACCAGAAGTGGTTTGGCACAGCAAAAACCCCAAGCACTAAAAAGAGATTGGTTTGGATAAACTCACAGTTCAGATCCCCATCCTGATTAAACAGTGTTAAAAAAAAAAAAAAAAAAAAAAAAAAAAAAAAAAAAAAAAAAAAAAAAGTAGAGAGAGTTATGGAGTTATTTTGAGGAGTTGTGAATTACAGGAACAGCTGAAAACCAACTCAGGCTAAGAACATACCATACCTAAAAATACTCTCAAGTAGCAGAAAGCTTGTCATTTTGTTAACTTGAATGGATTTTTGCTCTTAATTGTTTGTAGCAATTTGCAAGAGTGGGATGTGAATGTGGTATAAGTGGCAATATAATTAGCATTAATTTAGCATAAAAATGCAAACCTACATTTTCTAAGTAGTTACCTCCCCTTCCACTAAAACATGGAAATATATTACATAACTCTAAAGTATGTGTGGCTTTTTTTCAAGGTGTTATTAAATATGACAAAATGGAATGCCTTTTCTTTTTTACTGTTGTATATAAGGAGATACAAAGGGTTGCACAACTTCTTTTTTATCAAAATCTTTGTGTTGTATATATATTTCCACACTGCTAAATTCATGTGTTGACTTTTCACAGAAATACTCCAGGTGTATTTCAACAGAACTGAAAAATCTCCCTTAGAAATTTCCTTTCCCACCAGGCAAGCTCATAAACAGGTTTTCATCTGTGTGGATGAACAGATATATTTTCAGGATTACTTCATTAAGTGCACACTTTTATTTATCTCATTTATTAAGAATGTTATGCTCTGTTGCAGATGTTTCAGGGCATGACACATGGGCCTGGAATCTCACTGTGTGATACCTTTGGTGAAACTCACTTATGAAACATCCAGACTTCCAGTTAGTTGTGCTCTGCACTAGGAACTTAGCAGAATTTTGACTTTGCTCCAGAGCTGTAATAAAAGACTGGTATTTACTGTTTTCAGAGATTTCTGAATAATACTTGATAAGCTTTCCTCTTCTTTTTATAAAGTGGCATTAGTTCAAGACGAGCTAGATTTAAGAAGTACAAGATTTGCTATCCAGGATAAGAAACAGGATATTAGTGTTTGTGTTACTCAGCTATATTAGGTGTAGCTGTGAATCAAATAATTTTATCCAGGAAGCTTCAAAACCTAAAATGTTCATCTGTTGGTCCCTCTTCCCTTATTTCATTGAGCTGATTAAGTAACAATAATCAAAGCTATATGTTCAGTTTTCCTAAAGATTCTAGTGAAATAAATGTGTTATAGGTACAAATAGTGATGAGCGAATAGGTTTTTTTCTATCATATTGTTCACCATTAGGGGCCATACATGTTGTGCTGTTTTTCATTATTTGGTTACATTTCATACCAACTGATTTCCACAGAATCTCTTTAGTCTTCTAGATGTATTTGCTGACAACCCTATACTGTAAGAGTGTTTTAATTAAAAAAGAAAAATAAAATAGAGCTCAAATGTTGTCATGACAGATCTGAAGTTCCAACCTACTTCTCCTATCAGAAGATAGGATACCTGAAAAATAACGTTATTCATTGCAATGTGGGTAATACGGGATTTTCGTTTTGTTTAGAATGTGTAAAATTATTTTCCCAAATGCCTTTTGTTTAAGCTTGTAATTTGCAAGACATACAAAATTATTGGAGACAGAAGTCCACCTCCTAATTCACTAGTCTAAAGGAACAGACTTGAGAAAGCAGTGCAAATGTCAAGCACTTCATGAGAGAGAGCAAATCCAAGGGTGGGTGGTGCTAATCTAGGCACATTTGCAGAAGTGGCATAACAATTGTGATATAGAAAATAATCTAAAGACCATTAATAGACTAAGAGCCATTACCGTTTTTTTTGGAAAATATGAGGTTTCTTACATAATGATAAGCTATGGCAGAGAGAGTATCACCACATTGATTAATTTTAAGGCAAGTTAGAATTCGAAGGGTCTTTGAATAAAGCCTTTGAAAAAAAGGATCTCTGAAAATGAGTTAATATGGTTTGATCAAAACAGTAGTATATCATTTCATGGATATTGCAAAAAGTATGAGTATCCTTAATTTAGTCACTTTTATAAAAAACAAAAATTAAATGGGATCTCCTTTATGTCATTTGAAAGACACTTGAGAATGGAAAAAAAAAAAAAATTAAGCCTTTGCTGAGCAAGGACAAAGGGAAAGCTTTTCCCCAGCAAGTTGTTCATAGCTTTTTTAATGCAAATAGTGAATTACGAAAGGTGGCATCTTCCTGCAACATAAATTTTACTCTGCATATCCTGGAGCAAGATATCTGACTAAAGCACCCCAAGGGCAAAAATTTCCTTATTTCTCCCAGGAGCCAAACAAACTGTTAAAGGAATGAAATCCACCTGGCTTTCAACCATTTTCAGTTCAGGAGGTAATGCACATGAAACTTCTTGAGGTCTAAATATTGAAGCATAAAACCGTAAATATGGGTGGAATGATAGAATTATTGATGTCTGGCCCAGGTCAGGGGACAGGGTCCAAGTTCCCAACTGGCTTCCAAGACAGTGATCTGGTTTTGGGTTTAAGTTAGTGTTTCTGGAAACTAAGAATTTGGTATGGCAGCTTCTCCAAAAACTGACACATACACAGGCACTACTGTTTTCCTGTGGCGTTGAAGGTACATCCCATCATATTTTTCTAGGCTCTATAATAATAAATGGAATTTCTGGTTTTGTTTTCTTGCATTTGTAGGCTGTGTTAAATGTTACATATTTTTCTGCTGTCCATGTCCAATTTAATCAATATTACAAGTGCTCCCATGTGGTAGGCGGAACAGTGGCAATAAAGTGAAATTTCCACAGCTTTTACCCATTGAAATTCTCAGAGGGCAAGATTCTTATAAACTTCACTTTGCTTCCTCTGTAATGGATTTAATAGCTCCATTCAGGAAGAAAGTCTGATGTGCTTTCTCAAAATGTAGATAGCAAACCAAGCTTTATTCTATTTCTGACTCTTGAAGAACTTTGAAATTTTAATATTCTTTTACCATGAGTGTTGAAAAATGTACTTGTCTCCAGAATTGCACCAATGTCCCAGTGTGACTCTGCACTTAAAAATGAGGGACTTAAGTGAGGTAAATTCCAGATATTCCCAAAAAGTTTTTGAAACTGGTGTGATTTAGGTCAGTTTAAGGCCATTTGGAATTCTACACATAGGAATTGGTAATGTCCACTTTGAATGAACCAACTACATTGGTTCTGTGCCACTGGGCATCCTTTTAATTTCAGACCTCTCCTCACAGCCATTTAAACCATCTTTTAGGCATCTGTGTGCTGCTGAAAACAACTTTATCAAAGCCTAAGATCTGGTCTTTAGTCCTAGAGTTCATTATAATAGTTTAGAACTTGTGTTGTGCACTTGTTATTTTGGTGTCCTCTGTTACAAAGAATTACTGTATTGTCTTCTTCCTTATACAATGCATCATTTGGGCTCAGCAGTCACTAGCAGAGTTCTGCTTCATTCTTCATGACTGATTATTTGTCGTATTAAATTCTCCCTTAACAAAGAAAAGTCGTGAAGCACGGTAATCGAAAGAGATAGTGGAATGTTCACACTTCTTAGAAGATGTAGCACCAGTTCTAGCCTTTATTTATATGAAATTATCATTTCTGTTGCTATTGAGCTCTTTCGGTGAGAAATAAACAAACAGTAGGAGGAATATTAAATAAGGGGTTTAGGAAAATTAGGTTAGATGAAGAAACGATAAAAAAAGATTCAACACAATTCAAATGAAACAGCAGGGTTTAAATGATCCTGTACATCTATAAGGCTGTGTCTGTGGATTTGCTGTTACTTGGTAGGCCAACTGTTTTCATTTTATGTACCATAAAATTATTATAACTGCATTTCTGCTTAAGCAAGGGTGGGGACTCTTTAAAATGGAACAGGCTGTGTACTGTTTTCTTAATCATAGGAGCCCTAGAATAATTATCAAACAGTGTTTTCCACAGAGTTGATCTATAATTCATCTGAGGAAGGAAACATCTTCCCAATAAAAGATTTTTTTTTTGTCCTCAATTGTTCAAAGGTTTCTTTTTATTATTATCATTAACCCAATTATAAAATTTCACAACTTCTTCATTTCTCAGGGTTTTTTTTCATATGCTAGTTGCTGGAGGGGAAAAACATAGGTGGAGACATTCAGTAAAAGGGTTTTTACAAGGCTTACAGTTATTCCAAGTTACAGCCAAGGGAATTTAATTGGAGGAAGGGTTTCGGAGGGTAGCTTGTATTTTTTGACAGTAGTATTTTCAATTCCATAATTCAACAGTTGTAAGAGTGCATTAAAATTCCTGATAATTTATAAAGAAGTCAAATTTGAATTTTCAGGGAATTGATTACCTGGATTGTGGCTCAGCCAGAGCCCATCTGCTGTCCACACCACTGGCTGCAGCCCATAGTTACAGAACACATAACACAAAATAAGTATTGCTCTATCAGGTCTGCTGTGCTCACTGCGATTTAACACTGTTTTTCATTCCGTAGGTTGCTGTTTACAAGTGGAAGTAAGAGAATTACTTCAAAAGTGAATGTACTAAATGTGCTCTTTTAGTGTAGTTTACATATGGTTTTGCTTTATTTAAGAACCCCGCCCCGTACTCTGGATAATTGTGAATTGATTAGAACATATTTGGGGTTGAGTTTTAGGCTTTCTGTTTGCTTAGGTCTTATGTAATGGTGGTGGTTTTTTAAAATCGTTTCTTCTTCTTTTATTCCCCAGCACTATGACACTATTTTATTGAACTTTTTTATCAAGTGAAAGCTCATGTTCTTGCAAAACTCTTAAGCTGAGACTGTGAGTATAGCACCTATCATGAGACTTTCCAAAAAAGTTCTAAAAGTTGACCACTCTTTATACATTCTTGCAACAAGGCATTTCTTTCCTGTTGCCAGCAGTAATGCACACCTATAACTTAGCCCACAGAAGCACCCTGCTTTACTTTGGTGGCTAGGAGCAAAGCAGTAGGTCTTGGCTTCCAGTAGCAGTCCGTTTTTTCGCTATGAGGGAATGAATGACAGCAATAAGGCTGAAAACTTTCCTATTTTGAATTAAGGAACACACATGAAATATGTCTTCTCTAAAGTTTGATCAGCAACTGCTTTTGGAAGAAATTCACTGAAAGCTGCTGAACCTGCATGTTGTCTTTGAAGTATTTAGCAATTTTGTTTTTACCTTTGATTTATTTTTCTATTAGAAACTAAGGATTGAGTTCAAACTTAGTTATGCTGAATTTATGGTAGTCTCAAGTGGTATTTCTTATATGATTTTCAATGAGTAACTTGTGAAGAAGAAGATCTAGTTGAATCAGATTCTATTTTCAACTTGTTTCTCTTAAGGGTATGGTACCTGATTTTTCAGAAAGAGCTGAAATACAGTCCATGTCCCCAAATGGACCTTCTGACCAATCCTATTTTTATTTTATTCAGAAATGCAGGATCTATGTGCTTGTCATAGCTCATAAAATCCTGATGAAATAGTATTTTCTTTCTATTTTTAAAGTTGACTTTAAATGAGTTAGTTAAATAAAGGTAAAATTATTTTTGTTACACTGCCTGAATTTCCTTGTTTGAGGGGTGCAAAATAGTTTTACTTAACTCTGTGGCACATGAAATGTAAGTGTTCAGCTTAGTTTTGTTTCTTTTTTCATGTTGAAGTATCTAGCTCCCCTAGTAAGGAGCAAATTTAAAGTTGTGCACTTCTGATTCCTTGTGTTCCCAGTTTCTATTGAAGTCAGTTTGTCAATTGATTCTTCTTTCTCTGTAAATATATATATATGAGCAAAATATTTGCTCTTTTTAATGATGTTCTGCTTTGTAATAACTTTGTGAGATGGTCTCCAAAAGCAGCCTGCAGTACTTGTATTCATATATTTTGAAATGGGCACAAGTCATGCAATCCATTTGAGTTTCGCATGCTGCCAGGCTGACATTCTCTGAAGATACAAAAACATGCATGTGATCCCTCTTAGCCATCAGCTAAAACATGGCTTTTGTTAGCCTGACAAATTGTATGCTGCACATGGGGGAATGAGTGAGGAATGTCACCTCATTGTCACATGCAGTTCAAAATAGATACCAGCTCCGAAAAGCCTTGGATGAAGAATCTCTTCTATTTCCTCCTCATTTGAGAGTATAAAAAGTATGTTTATTTGTGCTGGTCTTGACTATGTCAAGTGTGCTGTGCTCACCAGATGTGGAAGCTTTCACAAAGCATCTAGATAAATGTAAATGACAGACAAATGACGAGTTCCTGCCCAAATAGTGTTCGTTTGAAATTGACGATTTCATCTCCATTTCATCTCCGCAACAAGTTCTGAGGAGAAAGCCCCTCTTCCTTCCCTTCCTGTGCTTTTGAGACAGAGACTGTTGCAAATAAAACAGGCAAGCAAGAACTTAACTGCAGCTTCTGCAGTGAATTGAACTGGAGCACTGCCTTTTAACCACATAATCCATTTTAAAAAGTTCCATGAGTGGCTAATGAGTATGTTGTACATATTGGAGAGAAAAAGAATATCTGCCCAACCTTCTTTGGGATTCTAAAGGGAGTATATCTCAAAAAAGAGGTGTTTAGACAGAAAATTGTGGTGCCTCCTGTAGGTGCTTCATCTTGCATTTTCACACAGTTATCTGAAATGCTTGTCAGATGCAACCATTTCATGTCTTTCATGTGTGTGGCTCAGAAATGTCCCCAGATCAGCAAATCTGACTCTCTGTCAGCAGCATAAAGATAGGACTATGCCTAAAAGCCATTTGTTTAATTTTCACAGATTCCTTTTTTGTTAAAAAAAGATTCATAGAAGATGTAAAAAACCAAACTCAAGCTCTTTTACCCATATCTAAAAAAGATCTCTCAACATTGTAAGCTCAGATGCTGAAGGAGACTAAAAATAGGAGTCTTTAAAGATGCATGGATTAAGTATACAGTAAGCAACAGAATTTATTTATTTTTTTATGAAGGTGCCTAAATTAATCTTGCTCTTATAATAAGAAACTTCATAAGGTTTTTTTCCTTTTCTCTTGGTTTTGGAAGTTATGTTCTGCTTGCTTCACATCATGTTCCACTTTTCAAGTGAAATACTACTATAAACGAGTGGCTATTATAATCCCCAGACCTCAAAGCCCAGCACACATGGCTTTGTGAACATGTGATTTGAAATGAGTGGAACTTTCTCAATATATTTGTAGGTTGGTGTGTATGGAGGATATGTTTTATGAGGGCTATAAAATCTGCTTAAAGGCCAGGTGTTGACCATCTATTTTGCATTGGTAAAAATCTTCTGAGCCTAATGTATGGTGTTTTGCTAATTCCTCTGAGACTGTGGAGATTGTCAAAACCGCTGAGCTTTCAGCCCATGGGTGCTAAGATTAACACTGAACACTTCTGGAAATCAAATGTCGTGTGTTCACTTAAGCCCATTTTTCTGTAGTATGACCTCTGAAGATTTCAACTTCTATGACTACCTTTACTCAACCAAAGAAAATCCATGCCAATACTTTAATAAGTCCATTTTTTCCTATTTTTCATCTTAGTGATAACTGTGGAACTAATTTATGCTGAGGTGATCAAAACATCTTGTTTCAAAAAGAAAACAATAATTTTCACAAATGTACCACATCTCCCCAGTTGTAATTGTGTCTCATCTTTCCTTGTCTCTTTCCATCATAAGAGAAGCTACAGTATTTTTGTAATTACAACATGTATGCATTGATTATTCTGTCTGAAATCACTGTTTGCCAACTCAAAATTAATACATTTCATCAGTATTAGAACAGATCTCTGCCTCACTATGATATTTGCTAACTACAGTTACTATGCTATTCCTAAATTCCGAAGTCCTATTCCCAAATACTACTCCTAAATTAGCTAAGTTGGATCTAGTGTAGTAAAGTAAATCAGTAAAATGTTACACTTCTATTCACACCATCCCTGTAAACTTCAGCCTACTTAGTGCAGGAAAATCCTTGTGCATAGAGAATGAAGAGAACTAATGTGGTATATTTAAGACAATGAAAAACTTGCTTCCATATCTGTTTCTGCTGGAGAGTTCTTTCTTTTTCTTTTTTTTTTCTTTTTTTTTCTTTTCTTTTCTTTTCTTTTCTTTTTTTTTTTTTTTTTTTCCCCTAAGCAGGTCACCTTACCCAGCCTTTTCATAGGAGTTCACTAACTGTGTGGCCTTCATTTTCTAAGTGCTTGATTGGAGGCTCTACGATAGTGTTAAATAAGTGCTGAACACACAGAGCTGCAAATGAAAGCAATCAGTGCTGTGCTTTGAGCATATTAAGTGCTGTATAGTGCTATGTACTTTGAAAAAATTGGGTCCCATCTGTATCAAACTGGGTTCTCCAAGTTAGAATTTTTTTAACCTCAATTTCTGTATAACTTCCCTTTCTAAAATTGCAGAATTGCCTACTCATCTCTTAGGAGATAATGAAGATAAATTCATTAATGTTTGTGCAGCAATAAGAAGTCAATAATGAAAAGAATGATTTGACTTTCAGAATAAGTTGAAGAGATGTAGTAAGTAGAACATGTGGCTTCATGTTAAATAATAAGGAACAAAGCCCTGAACAGCTTTTCACTAAGTAAGTATCAATAGTTTTGTGCAGTAAATAAGGCAAGAGGTTTTGCATAAGGTAGAGCTTGATCAAGATATTAAATATTGTGTCAGAAGGAAAGAGTATTTTATTTTTTAAAATAGGAGAGTATTTTACTTTTGTGATGCTTTTAATAGCTCTAAAAACATAAGGGAGAGGGTAGGATTTGCATGTACAGCCCCAAAGCTATTAACACTTAAAACTGGGAAAAAAAAAATTGACCAGGTAGTACTCTACTAAAAGTCACATGAAACATCAGTGGGTTTGAATTTGCTACACCGACCCCCTTACTAGAGCTAGCAAGCTTGCTGAGAGTTAGCAGAATGGTTTTGTCTTCTCTGTGGATAAACACTGGTGAAGGGTAGTGCAATAAGGAAGAAGAAGAATTATTATAAAAAAAATCAGGGATTTAATATCACCATGGGGGAACACCATATTTTTTCTAAATTAAGTTTCTAATCTCACTGCCTAGTAATCATTGTCTTCACCTATTATTTTCTCTATGCATTTTTGTACTTTTGGTCCCAGCCAGGTCTATTTCCTGCAGTCCAGTTTGGTGCTGTAGTTTGGTGTGTAGCTGATTATAGTCCCACACTCCAACCTTCTAACTATTCTTCATTTGATCCTAATTTTCACCTCAGTTTCTCCTCCCTTCCCCATCTCCTGGTCTTTCATGTTCTTTTCCTCAGACCATATTCTGCTTACTCTTCTCCAGTTCTTTCTCTGACCCCAAAATGTCCCTGCCATACCTCTTTTGTTCCTGCCAACCTATGGGCACAGGGGGAACATACTGCTCCTGTTCTCCTATAGCTACCAGCTCCCAGTACAATGATACACAGCCTCCTCCCCCCTTATTATTATTATTAATAATAATAACAATGGAAAGATTGGTTTTACCGTAGTGAGGACGATGCAGTTGCACTCTAGTTGTGCAGGGAAGCTGCCAGGAGAATTTGTATTTTAGAAGACCTATTTAAGTTGTAGTCCCTCTTTAAGGAGGGAATGTGCATTGGTTAGTACACCCAGGAATTGGGTGAAGAGGTTTGGGGAAACTCAGTGGGATGTGACTGTCTGTGCACTTTGGTGAGCTCTCAGCACTGTGGGGGGTGTGAGTGTCTTCAGTGATTACAGATTCCTAGCAGAATGTCAGCTCTTCAGTGCAGGGAGCTTTTCTGAGCATGAGTAAGTAGAATTTTTAAAAGCTATATTGCTTGGCTGAATTTGGGCAGTTTAATCCAACGTACCACATGGCAGAAATCATCCTGTCTGCCAGATTTTGGGTTCCAGATTAAAATCACTGGAACATTGAAGATTTCCAAAATGTACATATACATATAAAATTATATTTGTCCTAATCCTATTCTTAGAAGTAGATTAATCAGTTTGGCTGAAATTAAAAAATAAAAATAAAAAAGCACATGCTCTCCAACCTGCAGCAGGGATTCAGCACAGCTGATTTCAGCTCAAGCACTTAAAATTTTTTGAATCTATAAGCAAACGAAAAGGCATATGTGTGGTGGGAAGCCTGGATTACACTTGCAAATGGGTCCTCCTATCTGCTTTTCTAAAGACATTAAAAACAAATGTTAAGTTCAGGTCTTGTGCACAAGCTTTCTCTGAGACGTTTTCAGTGGTATCAACAGAGCCACCTCACAAGGCATTTCAGGGCTTTAGCTAGATTGGCACTGTAGATTTGTGCTCATTAGGCAGTTGTGCATGAGGAGTCTATAGGCAAGGGATGTCCTCTGCTTCCAGGAAGGCAGAATTATATTGCTGACAATGAAAATTAATTTAGAGGGTGTTAGGCATCTACTGTGTATGGAGAAAGAGCATTCAAATTAGACGAACATTTAGGAAAGGTAAGACTAGTGCAGTGCACAGAACAATGAGAACTGAAAAATTTGACTGAAGAAAAGAGGAAATGAAAGATGGGAGGAAATGATCTCTTATGTTGCCCTGGTTTAGTAAAAAGCTAAATGGATACAAACCAAGCCAAATCATGCCCTTCTGTTGCTGTGATACAGTTAGCTTTACAGCAAGACTAGGTGACCTGAAATGCTTGACTTGGCCCTGGGAGAATCTCTTGATATAATCGGCATTTTTAAATTCAGAAAATCTATATCTGCCATCTCCTCTATTTCAGTATTTGTGAGTCATGCATCATTGTGCTGAGAACCAAGAGATATTGCTCATCTTCAGAATATGCCATCAAAATGTCTCCAAAAAACTTGGCAGTGGTCTTATATTAATCAATAGTATAGTGTGATTCCTGACCTCAATCAATGCAGCAAGAAAAGACCAGGTTGAGGTATTGAAGCACAGAACTGAAATTGAAAGTATCCTGCTACTGTGGAAAGGGGATAGAGATGTGTGATGTTATGGCTATGCATCCCAAGCACACTAGAGTAGTATAATGCTCAAACATTCCACAAAACTTCATCATATTCAAGTTATTACACAAAAGTTTGTTGTCTGAATTTTCCATATTGGATCTTGAGAAGGCAAGGAAAGACAATAACAAAAGGGGCTAAGAGACAGCAAGAAGGCAGGAATGTTCTGCTGTTTTTTACTACTTTTACTGGTTTTGATAAGCATACTTTTATCTTTTCCTCCTGTCAGAGGAGTTTGACCATGTGTCAGTATACTGTATTTTTAATAGTATGGCTCCAGCTGAGCCAGGAAATCCAGTTTTTACAGAAGATTTTTTTTGAGTAATTTGCAGTGGTTGTCTTAGTTAAGATTCTTACAAATCACTCCAACATTGTGATCTGGTTTGGAGGAAAAGCTATAATAGCACCTGTGTTGTCTTTCTGAAAAAAAAAAAAACAAAAACAAAAAACCCGAGGACCACCTCATGTACGCATATGTTAAACAAGCCAAACTTAAAGTAATATTTGCAACAAGGAGGTTTGTAAAAAGAATCCATGGATTGCTATATATGCTTTAGACTACTTGTCAGGTAATTGTAGAAAACAAACAAACCAACATCCCTCTCACCTCAATCCCCCAACAAATAATTCTGTAAAGATTATTTTTAAAAAAAGTCAGAAAGTGTTTTTGTTCAGGAAATACTCTGTATAAATACAACAGCTGCTTCTGCTTGTGATGCACAACATCAAGAAAGAGGAATATTTAAGCTGGAGGGCTGTAGTTAGCTACCTTACAAGACATAGTACAAGAATTTATTCAGGCCAGAAAAAGTATCCTTAAAAGTGGAAGTAAAGCCAAAGTGATATTAATAAAACTGAACATAGAGATTGGCTATTAGGAGAAAATATGTGGAGATACCTAGAAAAGCTAAACAGGAATTGTTAAAGTATCTCAGAAATAGAAAGCCTGCTGGAGTCATTAGGTCTGCTAGACCACCAGAGGATAGTCATTCCAAAATGATCAGGAGATGGCAAAGAAAATAAATTCTTTTACTCTAGTATTCTCAAAAGACAAAGAAGAAATATATGCACTAACAGAATTCTTTACAGATAATTTCAGAGACATACTGTTAGCAAGCCAAAAAGAGGTGAATAATTCAGAAAGAAAGTCTACAAGGTAAATGAAAAGGATTTTACAGTATATTTCAGAGAGTAACCCCCAAACTGAGTCACTAATAAAATACATCATTTAAATGACATTTTAAATGAGTTCTTAATTAACATTGTGGTTTCTTTGTAAATAAACTCCAAAGGATTTTTCTGGAAACTGTTAATGGGAGACTCAGTCTCACCACTTACCTGATATATTGGAAACTCAGCTCATGTAGGAAAAAATGCAAGAAATTAGGGACAGTAGAAGTGTTTGTATATGAAGGGATATTGAATGCACAGGTTGAACAGTAAAATGGGAAAACTAGAATGATACTGTGAAGATCCAGTATTTTGCTTTTTTTCACCCACTGGCTTGAAGTGGACATCCACTGATAAACATCATGAGGAAACCCTCCTTGATTTTCTGAGCTTTAGGTCAAGCTTAGGTTCACCCACCTAACTTAGAGTGTTTAGAAGCAGTGTCCAGGTGAAAAGTCTGCATTCCAAACACTAAACTTCATTTCAAAATCCTTCTGCAATTAGGAAGGAATTAGCAATTCACCTATGTAAAGTCAGTTGTGCTCCTAAGATATCTGTGTCTCCCTCCACAGAGAATAAACTTAGAGCTATGCCTGAAATTAGGCGGGGTATATCCAGCATATTGAATAAGAATTAACAATGAGGTTTAATTTGATTTTCTACATAACCTTGATGGAAATGTATTAGTCTTCAAGTCATGAAGAGCACAATGGTAGTGCTCTTCATGCTTTATGCTGATGGGGGAAACAGCATTTTCTATGAACCATAATGGCAGCCAAAAGAAAAGTAACGATCAGTTGGAAAAGTTAGACTATTCTCAAAATAGTTTCATGCTTCAATGCCTTTCTAGAGATGGCCAAGTAAGAAAAGTATCCCTTTCTGCATAATAAATGATTAACTGTACATCTCCAATCACATCTGGAAAGCATTTCTGAGTTTCATTCTGAATAGCTGACATTCTCTGTTAATGGTTTTGTCAGCATATGCTTCTTTTGCTTCTTGCAAAATATTGGATAAAATATTAATGTAGAAATAAACCAATAAAAATACAAACCACAAATTTTCCTATTTTCTGATAAATCAGTATGGCTCAGCATAAGTTTACGAACAATTCTTTTCCACATTTGCACTATTATCAGAGTAAAACATGCTTCTTTTCCCAATTTTCTCTGAGACTAAGGGCGGGAGACTAGGAAGCAGACAATCCCAGGCAGCAACGAGAGAGAGGGAGAGCTTGCACAGCAGCCGGTCTAGAAAGGACACCCCACCCCTCCAAACTTCTGGGGAGAACATTCCTTTTCCAGCAGCTGGAAGTAGACTAAAGCTTAAAAAAACTTAAAAACAAAAAAAAAGAGGTAGAAAAAACTAGCTTAGGAAATAATGAAGTGCTGGGCAGATTAGCTGGTGATAATAAATGTTTTCTGCCTTCAGAAGCTAAGAAGCAAAACCAAATGGGGTAGATGAGAGCTGCATCCCTCCAGCAGCCAGAGGGGTGAGGCTGAGTGTGGCAAGTGGGGAATACAGGCTCCTGGGTGAAGTGGGTGGATAAAGTGAGTGTGATTTGTGACACTCTGGGAAGGAGCCACCAGGGCACACTCTGTCCAGCCAGCTTTGCAGTCGGCCTCCTCTGGCACAGTGATACATTTCAATGAGAAGTATTAGGCTGCCATAAAAATTCAAATGATGCGTCACAAAACAAAATGATACAATTTGATAGTAACTGCCAGTTAGCACTTTCTGGTCAACGTGATGATCATCACTTAATTATAGGCTTGTTTGTGGGAAGTTCAGCCTTCTAAGAGCTCTACTTCTGAATATAACACAGTGATTAGAAACCGTTATTAACTGGTTGGTGCCGTTATTCACCCCGAGTCCCTAAAGGAGAAATTAGGAATCCTGTTTGAAGATGAAATATGACCACTAGAGGATGCAGCCAAGATCCTGAATGAGTGAGGCATCCTATTCCTCAGTTGTCCTCTGCAAAGCCAGCCAGAATATAGAACAAATACTTTCCGGAATATTTGGGTGAATAAATGACAATGCAGGAGTCAGGAAGAGTTTATCAGCAAAGTAGTATAACTAGGATAACCCAGAAGTCAATCCACAAGCCCTACTTTTATTTAACTCCTTTTGCATAGTCTGTGGGTTTTTCTTTGTTTTCCTTTTCCATTGTTTCTCCTTTCCCTACATTATCTGTTGTCTGTCCGTCCCTCCAATCTACACCCTACTGTTATCCTTTACTAGTGGTTACCTTCTCATCTGGACAGTTAATAAGCCATTCACTCTACTAGTTGAACCTGGGATACACCTGTGCTGAACACTTATGGGTACCTTAGATTCAGCTACTTATTGAACATATTTAGTAAAAAAAACCAATTATTTTTTAAAATCTCTCTCATTTCATTTTTATTTGCTCACTACTTTAGTTGATTGATTTATTTATTCTCCATCCATCCGGCCCTCAGCCACAAACACTTGCTTAATCTTGTTTTCTCTCTCATAACCACAATTACTCACCCACAACCAGTAGATCATCCTTATTTAGGAAATTACTTGCAATTTGGAGAGGGCAAAAGGGATACCAACAAGAACAACAACAACAAAATAATCCAGGACCAAAACAGGAACTACTAGCTGTTAATTGATGTATCAATGATGTAAAAAAACCCCAAACGAACCAAAAATCAACTCCTGAAAATAATATGTTTTTTTAAACAGACTAGAGAACAGACTCCCAGTGCTGCTTATCAGTAGGGAAACTTCCCTGATAAAACACATGGAAAAGTGATTGCCCCTGTGATTATCACAGTGCATTTAAGTTAAAGGTGAGAGAATTGTTTCAACTCGTCCATGTCTTGTTTTACTAATAATTAGGTAATGTTTAAAAGTTCATACTTTTCTCCATACTGTCCCTTGCTTGTGGTGTATGTAGCTGTTCCTTAAATCACACCCCTATAAGTGAGGCTTTTTTGACCTGTGTATGAATATTTATCTAATTTTTTTTGCTGGTACCTGCTAATCAGCTTTGTCTGAGGCCTGGATTTTGCAATTGAAATCTTCACACATCTTGACTTCATTGGACTGAGGAAAATCACAAGAGTCTTACTTCATAAAATCAGTACAGAATTAGACCTGTGTGTAGATTAACATACTAAAGTATATGACATAAAATATGCAATATGCAATATCAACTGATTAACGTTACCTCTGATGCAAGATTTTTTCATTTGTTCTTATTTAACAGTTTTAGTGCAGAATGCTGCTAACCTCATTTTTTTATGTTGAATTCTAAGTCAATTGTGAGGCAAAAGGTTGATAATGGCTAAATTCAAGACATCCAACATCAAAAGAAATCTTCAACATTTGGGCAAAATAAAAACAGGTGTGAATAAAATATCATATTGCAATAGTAAGTGTTATTAAAGCCATTAAAGTGCATTTGAATCGGGAGCTCTATTCATTTTCAAAGCTGACATTTGTAAATGTATATAGGCAGGACTCTTGTAAATTTAAAACAGAATGTTGGAACTTTGGAATCTGTAGCACAATCCTACTGTGTTTTGTTGATACATAATAATTCATAATTTTGTATCTTTGAGCAGGGGCCGTCCAATTTTTAGTTCTGCATGGTATTCTTGTTGGTTGGCACATATAGTAAGAAAAAAAACCTGCGAAAAATGATGGTTTTTGCATTCTGGCATAGGAATGTAATGTCTTTGATAGCACACTTGGTTACATTTCCTCAATATCTGTTCTGACAAACAGTCTTTAGAATTTTTTGTAATTTGCTAACTGCTTTTAAGTTAGAGCTGTTCTATTTCCAAGTTGTCCCTTTGATATATGTCGTGACAGTGTGAGTCTCAGACAACCTTTCCGTAATTTTGAAGGAAAATAGGAGAAGTTGTATTATCATTTCTGTCTATGAAATTTACTTCTGAAGTGAATGCCATACATATTTCTGAAATGAATGCCAAATGTATTTTCTAGAAGGGAGTGCCATTGAAAGCCAAGGCAGGCAATTTATACCATGCATAATAATGATATTAATTTTTATGGTGTGTATAAGTTACATTTTGATTAGTTTTTTGCATGATTAAAAATTTGCGAAGCCTTTATGGCCCCCAGGAGCCTACCTGTAATAAACAGCTCTCACCTTCCAAACCATAAAACAGGTCTGCAGTACTTGAACATTAC